>JAXCGZ010022798.1:70000-72500 GCA_037179515.1 Halocaridina rubra | reverse complement strand
GAATACTACAGTGTGCATTGAGATAGTTATTTTTGTCTAAAGGGATGACATCTGTGTTCAATTTGGGTAGATGCTTATACAGAGGGATAGCTGGAGTTTGCAGTGAGTTATTTCCTTTGTCCAGAGGAATAGCTGGATTCTACAGTAAGGGAGGATAGCTATTGTTTCCAGTGAGGTTGCTCTTTTTTCCAAAGGGATGGGTACCCATTTGAGTACTTACTTTGTGCAGAGGGATAGCTACTGTCTTAAATTGAGTAGTATCTTTGTCCAAAGAAATGTCTACTGTGTTCATTTGAGTAGTAACTTTGTCCAAAGAAATGGCTACTTGGTTCATTTGAGTTGAAACTTTGTCCAAAAGGATGACTATTGTGTTCATTTGAGTAGTAACTTTGTTCGAAGGGATGGCTACAGGGGTTGGTAATATATTATTCGCAGGTTCGAGACTGGCCCAGGACTGGATTACCTTTAATTGGGTGCAGACGAATAGTTACAATCTCCAAAATAATGATACTTTAGGTATAGGGACGTTGCTGTATTCAGATGGGTAGTTACTAAGTCCTAAATGTATTCAAAGGGGATATTACTGTGTGAACATGGGTAATTTCTGTCTGTAGGAAGGATACTCTATGTGAAAAATAATTATTGTTTGCAAATGGGTTTTACTCTCCAATGGGGTAGATACTGCATTCACAGAGTATTATGTGTACTAGAATATACTGAACATTTGTAACTATTAATAGCATATCAAATCATTCCTTGTGGGAAGGGATTCGAACGCTGGACCCTCGAAAGCAATGGAGGAGGATTTCATGAAATAAGTTACCCATAGCCGAGTATGAATTAATATTCTCCCTTAAGGTAACTCGTAGCATAATAATTATGTCCTCTTTCTCTGTCGCATAGCTCCAGGTTTCCATTCCCGACCCATTGTTTTGATATTTAAAGTACTGATATCGCATCCAAATGAATGGTTTCTGGGGAAAAAAATCAACTTAATGTTTCATTTTACTTTTCACTTTCTTTTTAAATAACGTTGAAAAAAAATGCACTTGTATAGTTATGATCCTCTAGTCACTATGATTGTAGCATTAACAATTGCGTTTCTATTATATTGAATATTCTTTTTATTCTTGACAAACTCTCTACCCTTCCCTAAGATGGACAGAGTTCTATTCTATACTTGTTCGTCCAGAAATCTCCACCTCTCCTTCCTCTTTCATCTTCTGAATACATATTTCCATGTAATTTTTCCCCCTCTACCCCAGGTATCGTACCGTGGCACCCCCATCAAGTAGGATTTCTGCGATCTCCCTCTGTCCCTCGAAGCAGGCCAAATGTAAAAGCGTCCAACACATCTGATTTCGGGCGTTAGGATCACCTCCCTTCTTCAGGAAAGCCAGTATTCCTGATCTGTCTCCGTTTCGGATCATCTTCACCACCTCTGTCGTGTCCTGTGAGAGGAAGAAAAAGAAAGAGAGAAATGGAAGGAGTAAAACATAAATATAAATCAGTTTGGGAAGTGATGAAATATTTTGTTTGGGCATCACCATTCTTCTCTTATCTTCGAGAAGAAGAAGAAAAAAAAAAGAGGAGAGATGAGGCTTAAAATAATATCATTTCTTTACTTATGGTTGAATGTGTGGGCGTGTGGGCTTCTCTATTTTTTTTTTTTTTTGTCCTGAAGATGTGGAGAAAGATGGCAACACCAACATTTATTTACAAGAGAGATAAAATAGTGTGTGGGTGTGGGCTATACATCTCCTTTGTCGAATTCTACGAGAAAATAAAATACTAATATATGACCTCATGCAATAGATATTTTTTATATATTTTAATTTGGTAATATAGGTTTATTATCAACTTCCAATTTCCTTCTGCTAAATAATGAAAAATTTATTTAAAGTTATACGAAATAGCGTCTCTAAAAGACCGTGTGAATTTGAGAAAAGAAAGCCATGCCAATAAATACATACATACATACATACATACATACATACATACATACATACATACATACATACATACATACATACATACATACATACATGCATGCATGCATGCATGCATGCATGCATACATACATACATACATACATACATACATACATACATACATACATACATACATACATACATACATACATACATACATACATACATACATATGCACGCACACTTCCACACATACACACAGACGCAAGTACCCACACACGCACACACACACACATATATGTATGTACGTACATACATACATACATACATACATACATACATACATACATACATACATACATACATACATACATACATACATACATACATACATACATACATACATACATACATACTAAGTCTAAAATGGAACCGATCAGGAGACGGGAAGATACGAGCTTTGGGCTCTTTCCCGTAAACACAATTAGGTAATCACAATTAGGTAATCACATACATACATACATACATACATACATACATACATACATACATACATACATACATACATA
>JAXCGZ010022798.1:40000-55000 GCA_037179515.1 Halocaridina rubra | reverse complement strand
CAGGGAGTTTGTTCCTCCACATTTGATAAGTCACAACACTCCCAATCTCTGTTTCTCTTTACTCTACCGGTTTGTTGGTGCCAGGCCCTAATGAGGGCAATTTTATATGCCCTTCCTGGTGTCACATTCATAAATAAAAGCTCATTAAGAAAGTTTTCTTTTCAGAGATAGACACTATCTCACTCAGTAAATTACTAAAATGATAGTCACTCACCTATTTAGTTATTTGTGAAATTAATTACCAGGCAGCATTCAGTAATTTGTAAACAGGATTATAAGCCACTCATTCAGTAACTTTTAGTGAAATTCACTCATTCATTCAGACACATACCAACTCTTAATCAGAAACTTACCAAATTCATAATCACACTCAGTTAGTCACTTATCAAGCTGTTATATAATCACTCACTTATTATTAAAGTTAAAATAACTCACTCCTTAAGCAATATGAAAGTATTGCTTACTCACTCATTCAGTAACTTACCGAAGAAAAAGTCACTCATTCAATAACTTACTGATGCATTTCTCGTTCACTTACTCCTTAAGAAGCTTCACAGAGACTGAGGCTATAACTCTCTCTCTCTCTCTCTCTCTCTCTCTCTCTCTCTCTCTCTCTCTCTCTCTCTCTCTCTCTCTCTCTCTCTCTCTCTCTCTCTCTCTCTCTCTCTCTCTCTCTCTCTCTCTCTCTCTCTCATCATATCATAATTTTCCCTTTCAGCTGTATCATCTGTTGAAGAGGAAGTTTCCGGGGACAATTGTTGGCACCTGTATGTTGGCACTCTCTCTCTGATCATAATGCCAGTCCTTGGCAACTGTTATAAAGACTCCTTTAAGCACTTTTTATGATTGTTGTTAATACATATTATGATGGATACTTGTTTTCTTTTCTTTTGAAAGTCTTTTTATTTTGTTATTTAAATTTTTATATTTTAGTTTTCGAGATATATATATATATATATATATATATATATATATATATATATATATATATATATATATATATATATATATATATATATATATATATATACATATATCTTTCTAGGGAGGGTCTTATAAAGATAATCCCTAACTCATAAGGATGGGAAATTCACTAGATTTTTTTTCTCTCTCTCTCTCTCTCTCTCTCTCTCTATATATATATATATATATATATATATATATATATATATATATATATATATATATATATATATATATATATATATATGTATGTATGTATGTATGTATGTATGTATAAACTCACTTTATATTATCCTCTTTTGTAACATTTTTATTTCACTTAACATTAATTTTTTGCTTAATATAAAATATGCTTGTGAATATTCTCAATTGGAATTTATTTCAAATACATTTGAATATTGTCATTACATCGCCGGTTGGCTGACAGAGTTGGTTTCAAGAATCTTTGACTCCTTCTTAAAGAAGATTTTGGTGTGTGACGAATGGCTGCTGTCATTCCAACTTTAGTCATTGACTTTCTTTAATGTGAAATGTCATTACTCTCCTTCACCTATTGGTTATTTTGATGGGTATGACTTATTATTTTCTCTAGAATGTTTTTAAAGAGTTAATATTTAAGAAACATTGCCATCCAACTACAGTCACACTTACGTAATTATTGATACAACGGGAAACTTTTTGTCTTATGACCCCCAAATCAACACACGTAATAGCATTCTTTACTGTACTAGCATTACCTTATTAGGATACCATATTTTTAGTTAGCTAGATACACAAATGGATTTCATAAACGCATCTGACGCGGTTCTGTGTATGGCTAGGATCCCCCCATGGGAGGATCCTAACCATACACAGAACCACGTCAGATGCGTTTATGAAATCCATTTGTGTGTCTAGGTAACTAACAATATGATATCCTAGGTTTACACTGTTTAAGATATCGCTGCGGGATCCCAGCCATACACAGAACCGAGTCAGATGCGTTTATGAAATCCATTTGTGTGTGTCTAGCTAACTAACAATATGGTATCCTAGGTTTACACTGTTTAAGAAACCGCTGCTTGATCCTAGCCATACACAGAACCGCGTCAGATGCGTTTATGAAATCCATTTGTGTGTGTCTAGCTAACTAACAATATGGTATCCTAGGTTTACACTGTTTAAGAAATCGCTGCAAGATCCTAGCCATACACAGAACCGCGTCAGATGCGTTTATGAAATCCATTTGTGTGTGTCTAGCTAACTAACAATATGGTATCCTAGGAATACACTGTTTAAGAAATAGGGCCAAACTCATACCCATATCAGTGTGACTACCACTCTTATAGGCTTTTCTTATTCGAAGAGGACGATTCACTAAATGTTTTTGAAAACCTATATTTGCACGTAGTATGATTACAAGAGATAAGAACCTTTCCTCTTGTTTTAATCAAAATACTCTCGATCACACAAAATGTGAACGTCCTTTTCATTGCAAATCCAATCTTATTAGATTTAGAACCCTCTATAACCATATTACAGTTCTCCTGCACCATCGTTTCTTTGCAACAGGTTAATTTCTACAACGAACGATTGATTGCAAGCCTGTATTCATATTTATTTACTATAACATATAATTTTATTTTGCATTTGTATATAAAAGAGTAAAACATACAGTCGGTTTTAGTTAAATGATATTTTAAGTATGCAATGGCATTAAAAAAAAATTATATATGTCTCAGGAGAGCTGTGACCGTGTGATGAGGGTTTAAGAAATTCCCCTTCTTTCAAGATACCCGGTACCACACATATTATTGATATCATTCATTCTAAATTAAAGCATTCTTCATTAGTACATGTGACGTCCCCTTGTTACGAAACACCTAAACTCACGCATATTACTGGTGTCATTTCCAATACCAGGTTTTCCTTATTAGAAGTATATTCTTTATTGTAAAACACACAACCTCACAGAGTGTATTTGTATGACTTGCATTACTAACTTCAGTTATAGAATACTAAAACTCATAACGAGAATCAGTATCTGTGACAGAGTGTTTCGCTCAATGTCAACAGAGGCTGTTAGATGCCTTATCAATTAAAATAATTCCCTTTAATATAACTGTTATTTTCTAACTAAAAAAATTAATTCCCACTTCTTGACTTTCGCAGATTATGATTATTTGCAATTTGTATTTTTGCTTATAGCTAATTTTAAATAGCTTAGTTACTCTTCCTGTACGTGTAGAAGTATAGCCCCAATATAAAGGCTGCCCCTATTTTTCTGCCTGCTCAGGGCCAAGAAAATTAAGAGAAGAAGAACCAGTAACCTAACTTTTCATTAGTATTCTCGTTTTATTTTATTTGCTTCCACTTGTTGCACCTAAAAATACTGTCTCTCCCTTGCATCTCTGCTATAATTGCCTGCCAGGGACCACCACTAAAATAATCCTTAAAATGAAATCAGAGCCAATTACTGCTCTAGGAATGTCTCCTACAGATGACGTCACGAAGCCCCACGAGGAGACGCTCTCTTTTTGCGCCAAGACTGCCCAGAGGCAACATCTCGCCTGGGTGGTCTAAGTTTATTTAAAATCATTTTACGTGGCATCTTCACAGGAATTCATCTAGCACAACAAGGAATTCATCTAGCACAACAAGGTGAGGGATAGTGTATGGTAAAGCTCGTGGGTCAAGCAAATTGGTTTATTTTCGAGAATTAGTTACATTCGTTACTGGATAAATCTTATGGATTTCTATTCTCAGATTCCATTCCCAGTCACACGAAATTTTGTAGATTACCACACTGGAATCTCACATGCCAAAGTTAATTCCTTAACCTGTAAATTACAGCTGGTATATATTGCTGAGAAGTTTCTTTTCACTGAATGTGATAAACGAAAATCTCATCCTCTGAAGACTAAGTTATGAGCCCGTAAAAATCTATCTCTCTTCCTAATAAATTCTAATTTCATTTCACCCCTTTCTATCATCGTAAATAAAGTGTCTTTTACTTCAAAAACTCGTCAATAAAGCTATTTGCCAAAAAGCCAAATTGCAAATATTCAAAAGGTAATTTTTCCCAGTTGGCTATGCAAATATTTCTTGTTAACCACATTTTAATGAATGCATACCGTATTTATCTTGCTAATTCTTCATATGTTGGGGATAAAGTGTTTTGAGTTATAAGTTGCAAATACCTCAAAAGGTGGTTTTGCACCCTTTTTTTATTGCAAAGTTCTTGATAACTAAAAGTGAATGAATACTGTATTTATCTCGTAGATTCTTCCTTTACCCTAAATAGTGTTTTACCATATTAATTTCATATCCGGAATAAGCATTGCAACTTTTGTGGTTGCCCACAATTTAATGAATACATACAGTACTGTATTTGTCTTGCTTATTCTTCATTTATTGTGAATATATTATTTTCTTTAAAACCAGTAAAGAATTAATGTTTTGTATGCTATTATGGTAGCATAAATATTTCTGGTTAGCTGTGAATAACCTATATATATTCATAAATATTTCTGGTTAGCTGTGAATAACCTATATATATTCATCCAGTAGAATGACATTGGAAACTCATTATATGTGTGCTCATGCTTTCAGTTTCCCATTATAAACTGTGTCATTTCTGTTTCTGAAATTGCAGTGTCCTGTATTCTACTCTGCCTGTGTGACAGAGGTAATCATCGAGTTGAGGCCAAAGTCTTGGCATACGTCCGTGGTGCCGGGAAACGAACTCATACTCACCTCCTCCGGGATTCGAGGCAGCATTTCATAAAGTTTAATTTGAGAAATTTAATTCAATTCTTTTAATGTCATTGCATTTCCAAAATTAAAAGAAAGTTGAATTCTGAGTTTCATTTAACCGACTTATGGTATTGAAGATAGGGTGTGCAAGTACAAATATCTGTCCTGTCTGTTTGTGAGCTCTTAACCGAGCTCGGTACTTTGAGTCCCCTTAGTAAAACAGAATCTTAACACCCTAGCATCATCATTTAAAATTAAAACCCCCACATTAATTGGCGCCCGAACAGGGACCCGAACAGACAGACTGATTTTATAAATTTATTTTTATTTTGCTTTTTAAGATTGCACATGAAACCCGATTACCATTGGCTCGATTATTGAAATGAATGAATCTTAAGCTGCACACGAAAATTTTCGCGTTAGAAACGTTGCGGATAAGAAATTTTTCTTTATTTTTCAATATTGATTATGGTAAACAATATTTCAGGAAATCTACATGAGATTATGTGGTAACAGACTTTAGAAATTTTGCATGACGAGAAGACGTGTTATATAAAATTTCATTTATTTGCGTGATAAGATTGAGTTTTAAAGCATTCGTGTTTTATATATCCGTTAAAGGGTGATACTTGTTAGGAATTGTTATATTTCCTTAGGATTTAGGAATTGGGAGAAAGCATATTAAGTATTTTGCTTATAATTGTGTTTTATATTCAAGCATTGACTGCTTATAGATTGGAAGAAAAACTTTGGTGTCATTTATCGAGCCTAGGCTAAGCCTTTCATGTGTCTGAGTTGTCACATGAAAATAAATTTTCTCATTACTAGTAGAAATGTGTAATCTGGCTGCCTAGTAAGCTGTTAGCTTATCGTTGGTGTATTTTGCATAGGATCTGTGCACTTTTGGTAACACTTCAGAATTTTACATACGACATTTTATTTGCGGGTACTGCCATATACGCGCTCATACGCAGGCACGACCGCGATACTGTACTTGTTCGTATTACTTACGACATTTTATTTGTGGGTACTGCCATATACGCGCTCATACGCAGGCACGACCGCGATACAGTACTTGTTCGTATCACTTACGACATTTTATTTGTGGGTACTGCCATATATGCGCTCATACGCAGGCACGACCACTATACTGTACTTGATTGTACTCTCAGGCACTGGGTGCTAGTCGGTAAAATTCGTTGTTACTCATTCCTTTCATTTGCACCATAACTGCAGGTACTGCCACGTATTGCTGTTAAGCAGGCACGACTGCCATTCTGTATTACCAGTGTTTCATACACTGTGTTGCAACATATTGTTGCTGTTGCACTTGATTGTGTTGCTCATTCCTTTCATTTGCACAATAACTGCAGGTACTGCCACGTATTGCTGTTAAGCAGGCACGACTGCCATTCTGAATTACCAGTGTTTCATACACTGTTTTGCAACATTTTGTTGCTGTTGCACTTGATTGTGTTGCTCATTCCTTTCATTTGCACAATAACCGCAGGTTCTGCCTTGACTGTCGTAAGCTTAACTCCCGTACCATCTTTGATGGAGAGCCCATTGCTGACGCCGAGCATATTTTCTCGTTGCTTTCTCAAGCCCGTTACCTGTCCAAGTTGGATCTGGCCAGTGGATTTTGGCAAGTCCCGTTGAGCGAGACTACCAAGCCTCTTACAGCTTTTTCCACAAGATATGGTCTATATCAGTTCAGGGTCATGCCTTTTGGTATGGTAAATGCCCCTGGCTGCTTCAGCAGACTCATGAGGATAGTACTACAGGATCTCGACAATGTTTCATGCTTTATAGACGACATCCTGGTGCATTCTCAGGATTGGTCATCGCACCTCGAGACTCTCCGCAGAGTTCTCACTCGTCTGAACCAGCATGGACTTCATTTAAAGCCTTCCAAATGTGAGATTGGTTTCACACAATTGCAGTATCTCGGCCACGTGGTTGGAGAAGGAGTTATGTCCCCTATACATGACAGGGTACAAGCTATCAAGGATATGGAGAAACCTGCTACTGTCACTCAACTGAGATCATTCCTAGGTAGTGTCGGCTACTACCAACGGTTCATTCCACACTTTAATAGTATCGCTGCCCCTTTGCAGCAACTGACCTCCTCGAAGCAAAGTAAATCCTCCCCTGTCAAATGGACAGATGAAGCGGAGAGAGCATTTTTCAAGCTCCGAGAAGCATTGGCAGGTGAGCCAGTATTACAACTGGTAAACCCTGATTTTCCATTTATCTTGCAGACCGACGCCTCAGACGAAGGCCTGGGTACCGTGCTCTTGCAAGCCCGATCAGACAACTCAGCAGAAGTAGCTCCAGTGCGATATGCAAGCCGCAGGCTTCGCCCTGCAGAGCGAAATTACTCCACTGTGGAGAAGGAAGCTCTAGCTGCATATTGGGCCATAAAGAAATTTGAAGTCCATCTGTATGGCCAACATTTTACACTGAGAACCGACCACCGACCTCTCCTATATTTACAGACTGCAGACAAGCTAAATCCTCGTCTGAAAAGGTGGGCACTTTACCTGAATCTTTTTAAATTCACTGCCCAACATGTTCATGGCAAGGACAATGACCTTGCTGATCTACTAAGTCGACGGTCGTTACCCTCAAATGAGGAAGCTGGTGCTGTTAGCCTAAATTTGGCTAGTCAGTAAAGATTACTTCTCTAATGTGTTGTTTATTTTTATGTTTATCTTTTATGTCTTTAATACTGTACTGTACTTGTTTATTTTAAGCGTACCAACGTTATTCCAAATGGAAGACGAAAAAGATGAAGAATAATTTTTTGATCGTAGTTTTATATTTCCCTTTGTGGGACTTTGAAAGCCAGAACTTGGCAGAAACATTTTAGTTTAGTGTTGAATAGCTGAAACTGTTTTAAATCCAGTCGCCAATGTTAGTGACGACGTGGTTCAAATGTTTAATTTGCGTATACTGTATTTTATTTTGTATATTATATTATTGCCTTCTTGCATGTGAAGCATTCATAAACTTAAAATATTGATATTTACTGATATCTAATTGTGATTTAATTGTCTTGAAATTTGAATTTGATCACATTTCTTTTATGTTTTGCATGTCATTTAGTGTTTTGTTTACAAGACTTGTTTACTTTTACTAATAGTATGATATGTTCCAGTGGTGGATCCCATTCTTATTATTCATTTGTCCTCTTCCATGAGAAGGATATCTCATCCCTCATAATAACACTGAAGTCACCGTAACTTCCTCTGTTCTTTTTTCGCCTTCTGTAGTAGAATTTTGCTAAATCAATATTCTCTAGAAAGGGCCTTTGTGACAGAGTGTTTCGCTCAATGTCAACAGAGGCTGTTAGATGCCTTATCAATTAAAATAATTCCCTTTAATATAACTGTTATTTTCTAACTAAAAAAATTAATTCCCACTTCTTGACTTTCGCAGATTATGATTATTTGCAATTTGTATTTTTGCTTATAGCTAATTTTAAATAGCTTAGTTACTCTTCCTGTACGTGTAGAAGTATAGCCCCAATATAAAGGCTGCCCCTATTTTTCTGCCTGCTCAGGGCCAAGAAAATTAAGAGAAGAAGAACCAGTAACCTAACTTTTCATTAGTATTCTCGTTTTATTTTATTTGCTTCCACTTGTTGCACCTAAAAATACTGTCTCTCCCTTGCATCTCTGCTATAATTGCCTGCCAGGGACCACCACTAAAATAATCCTTAAAATGAAATCAGAGCCAATTACTGCTCTAGGAATGTCTCCTACAGATGACGTCACGAAGCCCCACGAGGAGACGCTCTCTTTTTGCGCCAAGACTGCCCAGAGGCAACATCTCGCCTGGGTGGTCTAAGTTTATTTAAAATCATTTTACGTGGCATCTTCACAGGAATTCATCTAGCACAACAAGGAATTCATCTAGCACAACAAGGTGAGGGATAGTGTATGGTAAAGCTCGTGGGTCAAGCAAATTGGTTTATTTTCGAGAATTAGTTACATTCGTTACTGGATAAATCTTATGGATTTCTATTCTCAGATTCCATTCCCAGTCACACGAAATTTTGTAGATTACCACACTGGAATCTCACATGCCAAAGTTAATTCCTTAACCTGTAAATTACAGCTGGTATATATTGCTGAGAAGTTTCTTTTCACTGAATGTGATAAACGAAAATCTCATCCTCTGAAGACTAAGTTATGAGCCCGTAAAAATCTATCTCTTCCTAATAAATTCTAATTTCATTTCACCCCTTTCTATCATCGTAAATAAAGTGTCTTTTACTTCAAAAACTCGTCAATAAAGCTATTTGCCAAAAAGCCAAATTGCAAATATTCAAAAGGTAATTTTTCCCAGTTGGCTATGCAAATATTTCTTGTTAACCACATTTTAATGAATGCATACCGTATTTATCTTGCTAATTCTTCATATGTTGGGGATAAAGTGTTTTGAGTTATAAGTTGCAAATACCTCAAAAGGTGGTTTTGCACCCTTTTTTTATTGCAAAGTTCTTGATAACTAAAAGTGAATGAATACTGTATTTATCTCGTAGATTCTTCCTTTACCCTAAATAGTGTTTTACCATATTAATTTCATATCCGGAATAAGCATTGCAACTTTTGTGGTTGCCCACAATTTAATGAATACATACAGTACTGTATTTGTCTTGCTTATTCTTCATTTATTGTGAATATATTATTTTCTTTAAAACCAGTAAAGAATTAATGTTTTGTATGCTATTATGGTAGCATAAATATTTCTGGTTAGCTGTGAATAACCTATATATATTCATAAATATTTCTGGTTAGCTGTGAATAACCTATATATATTCATCCAGTAGAATGACATTGGAAACTCATTATATGTGTGCTCATGCTTTCAGTTTCCCATTATAAACTGTGTCATTTCTGTTTCTGAAATTGCAGTGTCCTGTATTCTACTCTGCCTGTGTGACAGAGGTAATCATCGAGTTGAGGCCAAAGTCTTGGCATACGTCCGTGGTGCCGGGAAACGAACTCATACTCACCTCCTCCGGGATTCGAGGCAGCATTTCATAAAGTTTAATTTGAGAAATTTAATTCAATTCTTTTAATGTCATTGCATTTCCAAAATTAAAAGAAAGTTGAATTCTGAGTTTCATTTAACCGACTTATGGTATTGAAGATAGGGTGTGCAAGTACAAATATCTGTCCTGTCTGTTTGTGAGCTCTTAACCGAGCTCGGTACTTTGAGTCCCCTTAGTAAAACAGAATCTTAACACCCTAGCATCATCATTTAAAATTAAAACCCCCACAGTATCCATTCCATTGCCTTAGTTTCCCTGTCATAACAGAATTCTGCCTTTATTTAGCACATAATGTTAAAGGATCAATGTCTATTCCCTTTTTGGGTTCTCAAAGTATCAATATTTATACCCTTTCTAGGTTTCTCAAAGTATCAATATTTATATCCTTTCTGGACTTCTCAAGGTATCAATATGTATACCCTTTCTGGACTTCTCAAAGTATCAATATTTATACACTTTCTAGGCTTC
Organism: Halocaridina rubra; assembly: GCA_037179515.1. Classification (NCBI taxonomy): domain Eukaryota; kingdom Metazoa; phylum Arthropoda; class Malacostraca; order Decapoda; family Atyidae; genus Halocaridina; species Halocaridina rubra. Next base: position 44,772 of record JAXCGZ010022798.1, on the reverse strand, counting down.
ACAAAGTATCAATATTTATACCCTTTCTGGGCTTCTTGATTTGTACAGTAAGTTTACTTTTTAAAACGCCCAATTTCAAAAACAAAATAAAAATAAAAGTATCGGTATATCTCTTATTTCTATGTTTTCCTTATAAGAACTGGAGATTTCTCTTTGTTTTAAAGTACTCGCACTCACTCAGCTTTGGTATTCCTTTTGAGCACAGGAATTTCTATTTTAAAACTCAATTTCATATAAAATAGCTGTATATCCCTTTTATTGTCATAATTCCTTCATAATAACAGAACTCTTCTTGCCTTAATGCTTTAAAATATCAAAGCTCACACAAAGTATTCAGTATCTCTCCCACAGCCAGGCTTACCCAAATAGGAAAGGAAACTTCTTAGTCTCAAAAGATCCACGTTCACACAGAGTATCAGCATATCATGTTGTCATGCTTTTCCTTAAGAATTCCCTCTCTTTTAATCACAATGACACAAAAAATGCATACATATTTTGCAATTACCTTGCTCTACTGATTATAACAGGAAAATTCTATTTCATAAACACTGTGGTGGCGAGCACAACATCAAAGAATAGTCCCAATGTATTCCCTGCGTGTCGTCAGAGGCGACTAAAAGTGGACGGGGCGAGAGGACTGGGAATCCCCCCCTTGTATTAACCTCCCGCGAGACGTCAAAGAAGAAGGGGAGTAGAGGGGAGAATAACTTCTCCCCAAACTCCAGTTTTGAGGTGTCTAAATGTGCGTGGTTGTAGTACGATAGAGAGCAAAAGATGTGAGATTGGATATATGTTTGGTAGGAGGAGGATGGATGTATTGGCTTTGTGTGAGACGAAGATGAAAGGAAAAGAAGTGGCATTTGGTGATGTGACAGGTAGGGTGTCTGGGGTTAAAAGGGGGAGAGCGAGAGAAGGTGTGGCATTATTGCTGAATGAATGGATGGTAAGATAGTGGAATGGAAAGAAGTCTCTCTAGGCTGATGAGGGTGAGGGGTAGGATAGCTAGGGAATGTTGGGCTTTTGTTAGTGCGTATGGACCAGGATGTGAGAGAAGTGAGGAAGAGCGGGATGAATTCTGGAACGAGTTAACTAGGTGTGTGGATGGTCTGAGTAGAAGGAACTATGTAGTTGTGTTGGGTGACTTGAATGCCAGAGTGGGTGATGGAGAGGTAGCAGGTGTTGTAGGAAAGTATGGGGTACCAGGTGGGAATGAGTGGTGAGAGACTGTTAGATATGTGTGTGGAGCAAGAATTGGTGATAGGTAATAGTTTTTTCAAGAAGTTAATGAATAAGTATACATGGATGAGATTGGCAAATGGAAGAGTGAAAGAAAGAGCATTGATGGATTATGTGTTGGTAGCAAAGAGCATGATTAGTAGAGTGAAAGATGTGCATGTATTTAGGGGTGTGGCTGCTGGGATGTCTGATCATTTTTTGGTTGAAGCAATAGTGGTAGTAGCAAAAGAGTGGGGAAATAGAGTGGGGGGATGTAGAAGGGAAATGGTGAAGGTGGAAGAGTTGAAAAAGCCAGAGAAGAGACAGTAATATCAGGACAGGTTGAAAGTGGCATATGACACGGTGAGAGAAAGAGAAGTTGGGGAGTTAGAGAGGAATAGGGGTTGATGAAAGAATGTGTTGTGGGACATGCTAGTGATGTGTGTGGAAAGAGCTTTGTTGGAGGTGGCATGAGGAGGGGTGGCGAGTGGTGGAATTTAGGGGTGAAAATGAAGGTGGAAGAGAAAAAGAGGGCTTTTGAGAAATGGCTGCAGTGTAACAGTAGGGAGAAGTATGAAAGATATGGGGAGAAAAATGTGGAAACCAAGCGGAAGGTAGAGGAAGAGAAGAGGTTGGCAATTATTAGGTAGGGACAGGATTTTAGTAGGTCATATGAGGAGAATAAAAAGAAGTTTTGGAAAGAGAGTGAAGAGAGTAAGGAAGAGTGGATCGAGGATGGAAGAAGCAGTGAAAGATTCGAATGGACAGATGTTAAGAGGGAACGATGCAAGGAAAAGATGAGCAGAATATTTTGAGTGTTTGCTGAATGTTGAGGAAGATAGAGAGGCAGCTAAAGTGGCAGTGGGGGTGTTCAAGTGCCAGTAATAGGAGATGGAAATGAGAGAGAGATTACAAGAGAGGAGTTGAAAAGGGCATTGTATGAAGCAAAAGCAGGTAAAGCACCTGGAATGGATGGTGTGAGAGCGGAGATGTTGAAATAAGGGGGCGTGACTGCATTGGAATGGTTAGTGAGAGTGATTAATATATGCTTTTATGTTGTCAATGGTGCCAATGGAATGGGTGATTGCTTGTATAGTGCCTCTATACAAAGGTAAGGGAGATGTGTATGAATTCAGTAATTTTAGGGGTATAAGTTTGTTGAGTGTGGTAGGAAAAGTGTATTGTAGGATACTTATTAACAGGCTTAGGGATAAGCCAGAAAATGTGATCGCAGAAGTGCAGAGTGGTTTTAGGAGAGGTAGAGGTTGTATAGATCAGATTTTTATAGTTGGGCTGTTATGTGAAAAATATTTAGCAACGGGTAAGGATGTGTATTTTGCATTTTTGGATCTGGCAAATGAGTATGGTAGAGTTGATAGAGAGGCAATGTGGAATGTTTTGAGGTTATATGGAATTGATGGTAAACTGTTGCATGCAATGAAGAGTTTGCATGAGGGCAGTAGAGCTTGTGTTAAGGCAGAGAATGAAGTGAGTGAGTGGTTTCCAGTGAGTGTGGGACTTGAGCAGCCATGTTGCCTTGGCTGTTCAATTTGTATATTGATGGAGTCGTAAGAGAGGTGAATGAGCGAGTGCGTTGTCGAGGTTTGAGAATGGTAGATGGGGATGATAACGAGTGGGAGCTGAATCAGTTGCTGTTTGCAGATGATACAGAGGTGGTGGCAGATCCAGAGGAGAAGCTGTGTCAGTTAGTGTCAGAATTTGGAATGGTGTGTGAGAGAAGGAAGTTGAGAGTGAATGTGGGAAAGAGTAAGGTTATAAGGTGTATAAGAAATGAGAATGGTGCTGGATTGAATGCTATGTTGAATGAAGAGACACTTGAGGAAGTTGATCAGATTAAGTATATAGGTTCGGTTATAGCTGCAAATGGTGGAGTGGAAGCAAATGTGTGTCACAGAGTGAATGAAGGATGTAAAGTGTTGGGTGCGTTGAAAGGAGTGATGAAGAATAGAGGGTTGGAAATGAATGTTAAGAAAGTTTTGTATGAGAAAGTGGTTGTGCCTATTTTGATGTATGAATCAGTTATGGGGTATGAAAGTAAGCGAGAGACATAAACTAAATGTGTTTGAGATGAAATGCCTGAGGAGCATGATTGGTGTATCTCGGTTGGATAGAGTTAGGAATGAAGTGGTGAGAGCAAGAACGGGTGTGGGGAGAGAATTTGCAGCCAGAGTAGATATGAATGTTCTGAGATGGTTTGGCCATGTGGAAAGGATGGATGATGAAAGGCTGCTTAAAAAAGTTATGAATGCAAGAGTTGATGAGTTAAATGCTAGAGGGAGGTCTAGGTTTGTGTGGATGGATGGAGTAAGGAGAGCCCTGAATGATAGGAGGATGGATGTGAGGGAAGCAAGTAAGCGTGCTAGGAATGAGAATGACTGGCAAGCGATTGTGAAGCAGGTCTTATGGGCATCTGCTGTTAACATGGGGCTGCATCTTACAGAGGTAGCCCTGTGGTAGGGGCAGTAGGGGAGTTGGCATTTATGAAGCGACACAGGTTGTGGAAGATCAGAGAGGATGATCTGTGGCACTCCAGCAGTGCCATCTGAACAGTCGCTAGCTCCCTCATCATTGCCCATAGAGCATTAAAAATAAATGACAGGAATTCAACTGTTTATTTCAAAAAATTTTAAAAGTATGAACAAAATTAATTAAAGTGATAGATTGTGTGCTATTCGACGAAAATTATCTATAACAAGTTGATGTTCATGTTCGCCCATCAGTTTGGTAATCCGTTCTTCAAGAATAAGTTTTTTTTTTTTTTTTTTGGGAGATGGTTTGGGCTATCTTTTATTAATTTTGCTTGTATTTTAAGCTCAAATACGATATTTGCAACACAAGCAGTACTTGAACAAGGAGCGTGATCGCGATCCACAAATTTTGTATTTAAATATGCTGTCCATTTAAAAGTTTAGTAACTGCTCTGCTTTTGCAGTTGTCCAATTTGCTCTATTCGCAGCACCAGTAAAAAGATTCGTTTCTGTTTTTATCCTTCACCATCAAATATCCACGTACGTGGGTTTTCTCTTTTTCTTTTTGAGGAGGAATCGCTTCACAAGTCTCTTCTATTTCGATGGGAGATTTAGAACGAAAAAAATACCAAAAGTATATGAGAGTCTCAGACTATCCAGTGACAACTGCAAAACTGCTAAGAGACTGAACTAATTTTCTAAAGGGCTCATTTTATCACTGTTCAGTGTTTTGATTTAAATAGGCTTAAATAGCCAAAGATCTGCTGCTTGACAGGATATAATTTATGTCGGGATTGGCTGTTCGGATTTTTGAGCTTGTCAATATCTTGGTCTGTATGGATTTTGGCAGTCGGGGTAATGGGTATAGGGATTTTGGCAGTCTCTAATCTGTCCGGCTCCCGATTCTTACCTTAGCAAGTAATCAGAAGTACACAATAGTAGCAAGAATTTATTGAGTCAATACAAAGACAAATATATTAGAAAACGAGTAAATAAAAATGCAATAAAGCTCCCGCAACCAAATCTACAACCTAACCTAACCTTAACTAAACCTAACCTAACATAATT
>JAXCGZ010022798.1:12500-20000 GCA_037179515.1 Halocaridina rubra | reverse complement strand
ATCCTAGCCATACACAGAACCGCTTCAGATGCGTTTATGAAATCCATTTGTGTGTGTCTAGCTAACTAACAATATGGTATCCTAGGTTTACACTGTTTAAGAAATCGGGCCATTGCCACTGATTTGTTATAGTAGATGACAACATGTCCTAAACCACATGCTCGAGTTTGTTTCATATACCTTAAACTTATAGCTATATCGGCATACAAAGGTCGTTATTCCCCTTGTATGGGTGTGGCAGAGTCAAAACACACCCAGTCACTGGGAATCTAACTAAAGTTCTTCCGCCAGAAGATACAAAGGAAATGGTTTCCCATTACCGTCGACTAGCCCCACTGAGCAGACTTTTGCGACACGCAGGGAACACGGAGGCGGTATACTTGTCCATATTTCACAACAAAGCGAGAAGAATATACAAAAAAGGGATTTTTTTTAATTAAAGTCATCATTTTATTTAAATCATTAGTATAACTCTGAACACTTCAAAGAATCAAAGGAAGGATAAGAATGTGTATAAATACTACAAGAATGCAACGTTAGAACAAATAATCTGATTAATATGCACTTAAGTAACACCATTCTTAGCTAAGGCCAAGGTTAAATTTATGAGAAAAATAGCTAAATCATTATGCAACTGAAGTAATCGCGGGATGCTCAGTACACACAGAAATTTTGCAATAAAAAAAATTGGAATAAAATAGTCTTAGATAAATAATTTGATGAACTAAGGATGGTTGAGATTGGCCTGAATGCTGCGAAAAACGTGAAATTCTAATGAAAAGTAGATTTAACATACAACTAAAGTCACCAGAGGGAGCAAAATACAAAACTAGAAATGTAACAAGATGAATGATTCAAGAAAAAAATAATAGACGACTAATATCTGGATGACCTAAATAACACCAAAAGTTTAGCGAATTACATGTCATTGAAAATGAAAAGTTGAATTATATTTCCAATGAAAATGTTCATGTAAGAAGGCCTGGTTTAAGAATTTTAAAGAAAACGGGCGAACGATAATTTCATATGACTAAATTAAGGGAATAAATGGCTGAATTATGGTATAGGTAGAATAGCCAAACTCCGTCAGCCTGTTACCAGTGGATGACATGAGGTTGATGCCCCACCCACCAAATATCAACAATGACTTGTGTATATCAACTCCGATCATAGCCACGAAGGAAAAGGTTCAAGTTCAGAGGCCTGTCCTAAGAAAAGAAATCATAAAACAGCAGCATAATTTCGTGATAGAAACATATCAGCCAATGACGGAGTGTACATGTCTTTCCTTGGCATACACTGGAAACCCAGGTTTCTGAAGTCCTCATTGAAACATCTCTCTCTCTCTCTCTCTCTCTCTCTCTCTCTCTCTCTCTCTCTCTCTCTCTCTCTCTCTCTCTCTCTCTCTCTCCTCTCTCTCTCTCTCTCTCTCTCTCTCTCTCTCTCTCTCTCTCTCTCTCCTCACACACACACACACACACACACACACACACACACACACACACACACACATAGTAGATTGCTGCATACCTGTCACCAAAGTAGGTGTAATTCATGCCAGAGAGAAATGGTTCGATAATGGGTGTAAAAGAGCTAAGGAGTGGAGAGACAAATGCTGGAAAAGGAATAGGAGGAGAAAAAACATAAATGCCTGGCAAACCTACAAAAGAGCAAGAAATGACTACCTAAGTAAAAGGAGAGAGGCAGAGAGAGACTATGAGAGGGACATCACCAGGAAGGCTAAAGAAAATCCCAAGCTTTTCCACAGCTTTATCAGAGGAAAACTGAAGGTAAAAGAGCAGGTTTTAAGGCTAAAGAGAGCGGATGGAAGCATCACTGAGACGGATGAAGAGATCTGCAAAGAATTGAACAAGGAGTTTCAGTCAGTATTTACAGTAGAAAATACCCCACCCCCTCAGATTGCAGTGATAGAAGCTCAAGGGCCGGTATTAGAGAACATCAACCTTACAGCCACAGAGGTATGCAAAGCGCTGATGGATTTAGATGTTCATAAAGCTACAGGTCCCGATGACATATCCCCTCATGTGCTTAAAAAATGCGCAAACACAATATCAGTGGCACTAAGTATCATATTTATTGAGTCACTGGAGTCGGGGGAGATTCCAAGATGCTGGAAACAAGCAAATGTGATACCTATCTTCAAAAAGGGAAGGAGGGATACGGCTCTGAACTATAGACCAGTTTCCTTGACCAGCATAGTTTGCAAAGTTATGGAGTAACTACTAAGGAAACATATCTCTCTTCACTTGGAATCCTTCAACTTTTTGTCAGTGAGGCAACATGGCTTCAGAGAAGGTAGATCAACAGTAACAAACTTATTAGAATTTTATGATGAGGTAAGCCAAATCTTACAGGAAAGAGAGGGCTGGGCAGATTGCATATTCCTAGACTTCCAGAAAGCGTTTGACACTGTTCCACATGGGAGACTTATTAGGAAGCTGCAATCAATGGCTAGAATAGGTGGAAATGTTTTGGAATGGATAAAAACTTACTTAAAAGGAAGGGAACAGAGGGTTAGAGTAAGACACTCACTGTCTGAATGGAGAAGAGTTAGTAGTGGAGTTCCACAGGGTTCAGTTTTAGGGCCACTTTTGTTCCTTGTATATGTAAATGACCTACCAGAGTTTGTAAATTCATTCATGAATATGTTTGCAGATGATGCAAAGATTGTGAAGAAAGTAAAAAACGAGAACAATGGTAGAGAACTTCAGGAGGAACTAAATAATCTGCATGAGTGGTCAGAAAAGTGGCTAATGAAATTCAATACTTCAAAATGTAAGGTAATGAGAATGGGTACAAGTGCAAGAAGGCCCAAGCTTGACTACTCGGTGGCTGGAGTACAACTTCAAGAGACAGAAAATGAGAGAGATCTAGGAGTAAACATACTGGCAGATTTGTCTCAAGAAATACATATAAATGGCATAGTAAGGGCAGCATATGCATTCTTATCAAATGTAAGGGTAGCCTTCAGGCACATGGACAAGGAAATGTTCAGAAATATTTATGTAACCTATGTGAGGCCAAAACTCGAATATGCAGCCCCCTTTTGGAATCCGCACTTGAAAAAGCACATAGCTAAGCTTGAAAAAGTTCAAAGACATGCCACGAAACTGGTGCCAGAAATACGCAATCTCAGTTATGATGAGAGGCTGAGGGAATTAGACTTACCATCACTCGAAGCTAGAAGAGTGAGGGGGGATATGGTGACAGTCTTTAAATTCCTTCATGGTTATGATAGAGTGGATAGGGATCGATATTTTGATATGGCTGGCTCTAGAACTAGAGGTCATAGTTTGAAGCTTCGTAAGGAAACTTCTTCGCAGGATGTAAGGAAATACTTTTTCAGTGTAAGAGTAGTTGATAATTGGAATTCGCTAAGCGAGGAGGTAGTTAATGCTATCTCAATCCATAGTTTTAAGGACAGGTATGATAAGTATCACTAAGTCTAAATTGGAACCGATAAGGCTCTTTCCCGTAAACACAATTAGGTAATCACAATTAGGTAATCACACACACACGGCCCAAGCTTGACTACTGGGTGGCTGGAGTACAACTTCAAGGGACAGAAAATGAGAGAGATCAAGGAGTAAACATACTGGCAGATTTGTCTCAAGAAATGCACATAAATGGCATAGTAAGGGCAGCATATGCTCTCTTAGCAAATGTAAGGGTCGCCTTCAGGCACATGGACAAGGAAATGTTCAGAAATATTTATGTAGCCTATGTGAGGCCAAAACTTGAATATGCAGCCCTCTTTTGAAATCCGCACTTGAAAAAGCATGTAGCTAAGCTTGAAAAATTTCAAAGACATGCCACGAAACTGGTGCCAGAAATACGCAATCTCAATTATGATGAGAGGCTGAGGAATTAGACTTACCATCACTCGAAGCTAGAAGCTTAAGGGATGATATGGTGACAGTCTTTAAATTCCTTCATGGTTATGATAGAGTGGATAGGGATCGATATTTTGATATGGCTGACTCTAGAACTAGAGGTCATATTTCTACTTCCTTACATCCTTCTTTGCAGGATGTAAGGAAGTACTTTTTTAGAGTAAGAGTAGTTGATAATTGGAATTCGCTAAGCGAGGAGGTAGTTAATGCTACTCAGTCCATAGTTTTAAGGACAAGTATGATAAGTATCACTAATTGCAAAATGGAACTGATCAGGAGACAGGAAGATACGAGCTATGGGCTCTTTCCAGTAAACATAACTAGGTAATTGCAATTAGGTAATCACACACACACACAATGCTTCCTACCTCCTATATCTTCCAAGTGACTTGACAATCACTCCTTCTAAACTAATGCTGCTTCTTATTTACTCTTCTCTGTGTACTTACTTCTGTATCTATTTTTGCTATATTTATAATTTGCGTCCTACAGTCATCTTCTTCCTCTACTTTTGCATTGTTCTCCATTTGCGAAGTTATCATACTTGTGTCAGCGAGATTACTCTCTGTTATTTAACATTAGCAAATGATTACCTGTATATTTAAAGTGCTCCTACCATTGAGAAAAATAATTTCCTCTACCTCCCAGCCCCTCACCATTCATCTTAAAATAGGAAGAAGTCCTTGAGAAAGTAGCATGAGATAAGTCATCCCGTATAAATATTCCATGGCTCTGCGGTTGACTTTTTTTTTCTTTCTTTTTTTGCTATGAATTCAGAGTTCCTATGTTCAGTTCCATATCTATTGTGGTGGTTTGACATATTTGAAATTTGCGCATGATAATATATTACTCTTATTACTAGTATAGTTATTATAATTTTTGTTATTATTATTATTATTATTATTATTATTATTATTATTATTATTATTATTATTATTATTATTATTATTATTATTTTTGCAATTTTTCATCATTATTATTATTGCAATTATTATTATTATTATTATTATTATTATTATTATTATTATTATTATTATTATTATTATTATTATTACTATTATTATTATTATTATTATTATTATTATTATTATTATTATTATTATTATTGCAATTTTTCATTATTATTATTATTGCAATTATTATTATTATCATTATTATTATTATTATTATTATTATCATTATTATTATTATTATTATTATTATTATTATTATTATTATTATTATTATTATTATTATTATTATTATTATTATTATCAATAGTAGTAGTAGTAGTAGTAGTAGTAGTAGTAGTAGTAGTAGTAGTAGTAGTAGTAGTAGTAGTATAATTATTATTATTATTATTATTATTATTATTATTATTATTATTATTATTATTATTATTATTACCATCATCATCATTGTTGTTGTTGTTGTTATTGTTGTTATTGCTGTCTTTTGTTTTGATGCTTTTGTGCTGTTGTTGTTGTTGGTGGTGGTGGTGGTAGCGTTGCGTTCTAGACTCATCAAGATTTGTACAACTGCCTTATTTTGAAGCCTCATCACGAAGCACAGTTCCACCAACACCATCGCAATCATTTACCGTTACATTCAGTTTTCCTTTAGACCTGACTTGGGGCTACCACTTTAGGGACGCAACTACCCTGCCTTTTTATCCCCAGGAGGATTGGCAATGAGATCCAATGCAAGCCACCAAGAAAATGGGCCCTAGGTTTTAATGTTTATTTTATAGTATAATATTTAAATATATATATATATATATATATATATATATATATATATATATATATATATATATATATATATATATATATATATATATATATATATATATATATATATATATTTTTTTTTTTTTTTTTTTTTTTTTTTTTTACGAGTGTGACAATGGGACAGGCAGAAAACTGTTCATTTATAAAGGCCCTGGCACGAGAAAACATTAAGACGAAGGAAAACTAAAAGCTTATGGACAAGGCGGAGATAAGGTCATGACACACGAAAGGAAAGGACAGACTGAAAAAATAGTCAAAGTACTGAGGAACAAGAGATATGGAGGATTAGACCTTGAGATAACGATAGATCCGTTTTTTGAAGGAAAATGGGTCATACGAATTTGGAAAGACAAAAGGAGGAAGAGAGTTCCAGAGTCTGGATATAGATGGGAAGAAGCAACTGCACCGACCAATCCGCGAGCTAAAAATCTCCACACAGTATCTGTGAGACGAGGCCACTAGGCGAGTATTATGTGGCCTCGGCAGTGGGGGAGGGATGCAACTCCCCAACTCATCAGAGCAGCGATGGAAGTAGTGGCAATAGAAAAGAGAAAGGGATGATAACTTACAAGCAAAGAGAGAGAGAATCCAGATTATAAGTAATAGAAAGATCATTAATGAGTCTGACTGCCTTAGATTCAATCCTATCAAGGAGATAAGTATAAGAAGAAGCACCTCAGATGTTTGAGCAGTATTCTGAGCAGGGATGGTAAAACTTTTATAGATTTTAAGTAACTGTAAAGAGAAAAAGTAATGACGAAAACGAAACAGAACCCCAAATTTTTTGGATGCAGATTTAGAAATTCGAATTGTGTGATTCCTCCAAGACAAGTTAGAGGATACATGGAATCCTAATATGTAACAGAATTAAGAGGGTAAATTTCTTTAGTTTAGAAGGTAATAGGGCTATCAGGAGGAGGAGAAGATAAAGAGATAGCCAGAAACTGTGTCTAATAGGCATTACATTTAACAGAATTTTTGGTGCCCCACTCAGATACCCTCTGCAAATTTGGAGTTGAGAGTAGAAGGAAGAGTGATACGAGACTGATTGAGAGTAGCTAAATGAAGGTTGAAAAGAAAAGGCATTGGAAAGGTAAGTGTTAAATCGTCAGCAAAGACGTGAAGAAGAGAGGAAGTTGGGGATTGTAGCAGATCATTGATGAAGAGAAGGAACAGACTACTTGAAAGAACAGTGCCCTGTGGAACACTACTAGTAACAGGGCATGGGGTAGATGATGCACCATCAACACCTACGGATACATAGCGGTCAGAAAGAAAACTGGAAATCAGAAACAGAGAGAATGGGTAAAGTCATAGGAAGGGAGTTTGGCCAACATAGCCATGTGCCAGACTCTGTCAAAAGCCTCAGAGATATCAGGGGCGATGACAAAGGATTTCCCATAGTTCCTCAGAGAAGATGACTATACATGAGTAACATAGGACAGTAGGTCACCAGTTGATCTTGCCTTGCCAAAGCCATACTGGTGATCGGATATAAGTGAGTTAGATTCAGAGTGTTTCAAGAAGTGAGCATTGAGCAAAGTTTCGAGAACTCTAGCAATAGAAGAGGTTACGGCAATAGGTCGGTAGTTTGAAGAAGTAGAGCAGTCGCCCTTCTTAGGAACAGGTTGAATTAGAACATGCTTCCAAGATGAAGGATAGATACCGGTTGTCAGAATGAGGCAAAAAAGACGGCAAAGCATAGGAACTACCTCATCTGGAAACTCCTTAGGGAACCTTGCAGGAATACCATCAGGACCAGATGTCTTGTTCGTCTTTAGCAAGTGAAGAACCTTATGAACATTGTGTGAAAAAAG
>JAXCGZ010022797.1:112500-125282 GCA_037179515.1 Halocaridina rubra | reverse complement strand
TGCTCGCGTTTGTAGGTATAACACAAATTTGACTGACATTTGTTTGTTTTGCATTTTATGTGTCACTATTAATCCCTATTTGAATGGGGATGGCTCCAGACAGGTTGAAGCTGGGGAAATGAAGACCATAACATATACATATTTGGTACATCACAAATATTTCTAGTCCACATACTGAAATGCATTTATAGGAGAGAAAAAATAATTTTAGTCTTGGATATGTAAAAAATAATGTATAAATAGCGACAGCAGAGGTGAGTTTGGCAGCCCACACGGGAAGAGGGAGAATAGACAACGGATACATGAGTGGAGAGTGAAAGGATAAACAACGGATACATGAGTGGCGAGTAGGAGGACAGACAGCGGATACATGAGTGGAGAGAGGAAGGATAGATAACAGATACATAAAGGTGAAAAACCGAAGATAATTACCATGAATGGCATTTGAATTTTTTTTTAATGTTTTATGAGTTGCTATTAGTCCCTCTTTGGGGGTGAACACACATGGATTGAAGCGGAATTAAGGCTGGATGGCCTTCATATCGCCCCACCATGGACTCGAATGCAGGTCCATCACCAAACGAGTCGAGCACTCTAGTGGATGCACTAAGACAGTCCCCATGAATGGGAAATAACATTCATAAATATGAATGGCTTAGAGTTCATGATGATCACCATGAATGGCAAATGAAAGTACATTTGTAAATACGAAAAGTTCAAAGAGGTCATATGTGGAACAGGGAATTAGAGATATAGAACACCTTGGTAATCCTATTAAACGATCCTCTTGCAAAGAATGGTCTAGGTATCTAGACCATTCTTTAATAAATATAAAATTAATAAATATAAAATTCATTTCAGAACATGTATGTATTAAATAAGTTTAAATACCACAAAGATCACCTTCTCTTTGTCGGCTTATTATTTTATCTTTTTTATGTTTCATATGTATATTTAGTTTTAGTTATATATTTATTTTAATTGTGGTGTCACTCATGGAAAATCTAATTGAAGAAGGACTTCTGTTTTGCCTTCTTATAAAAATATCTGCACTCAAATTATGAAAACTATATCCCAGTGCTGACTGTACAATGCGAAATGCATTCCTAAAACATTCCTACTACTATATCTATGTGTTGATCAATAAATTCATATGAATTTTCAAATGTCAAAAACGCATTTCATAAAACTACAGAAAGAAAACAGATTTAATTTGTCTCTCGTTAATTAGGAATGTCCATTATAGATGTAAATATAAATTAGTATAATATGAGCAATTGCTCAAAAAATAAAATAGGCTAATAAATTTCTTGGTATTCCTCTTACATAGTGTGCAGACACAAACTTAAATGAAGGGATACACGATGTTACAGTTTTTCCTAAGGGCTACAAAATAATGAGAGATGAGAGGACTAGTGGAGGGCTAGTGTTGCTTATAGGTAACTAAATATTTTGTATTTCATGCAATCAAGCGAGTATGACTCACATTACCAAAACCATTCTATTCCACTGATGTTATATGTAGAAAAAACATGCAAGTTATATCTAAACATACATTAATTATTTTAATCAGCAAGAGCATGCTATCAAAACAACTGTGTACTGATGTAAACATCACAGAGTTAAACTATTGTACTTTTCATTATTAGTGTATAAATATTTAGAACAACTCTTGTTCATACGAACAAGAAATCTACATTAATATATTATTCAAGGATAAAATATGTAAAAAAACAGAACATATATTATACAAAACTTAAACAGTAAGTACAAGAACTGATTATTACATAAAGATCATATAAATTCTTTTTAATTTCATTTAACTGCACTATTTATGATTGAAGTAATCAATATGTTAATGACAACAGCTGTAGTATAATAAAGCACATAGAGAATAAATAGGAAACTACTTTGTGCTAATATTCATTGAATTTTATGCTTATATCATAATTTACTTAATGACAGAATATCTATTCCAATAAATATTCTATTAAAATTCCATAAAAGAATTTACTAATTAAGTAATGTAATCTACTCCAACAAATATTCCATAAAAGAGCAAAAAAGTTTCATAATCTTTAAGTAACATTGCAGTTCCAAAGACAACACGTCTACTTTGAATAATTATTATATACACGATAAGAAGTCTACCAAACAGTGCTCTACTTCAATTATATAATTAGCTGAAGAGCTATGATAGTGATGAACTTGACTACTAAAGAGCTGCCCCACTGCTTGCAAATATTTTTTGACATATTCTCATTCGTGTAAGATTTGATTAGAAGTTATTGTAGTTTAGTATAAAACTGCTTTTAAAATTGAAACTGTATTAATTTACAAACTATTTTGATTTGATAATGGTGACAATAATTTGAGTGATAAATGGCATGTATTGTTTAATACATAGTCTTAAGTTTACAAAACAGAAAAAAAAAATTCCCTAACTTCAATAAAAAATTAATAAATAAAAGCATCATTCCAGCAAAGGCTGTTCCAAGTCATTGTACTAGGAGTGCCTGTGGAGCTATATCTGGGAGGAGCAGCTCCTACTATCATGGAGCCATATCTGGGCGGAAACTCCCTACTAGCAAAAAAGCAGTGAAGACACTGATCTGATCTCCCATGGGAGCAGTAACAATCCAGTTGATCATAGATCAGAGAGTGCTTACATACCTGCTTTGCCAGAAGATTCTGTTTCGTCATTTTACGCACTGAACCGTGGCTATCCTCTCGCTCCTTGTTGCCGCTGTATGTCGAAGATGCCCGGCTTGATCCTACGGTGAGTCAGATTATGTCATTTTACGTCAAACTTTAGAATAATAATCAAGTGAAACTTGGTGCCTTGGGAGAAAGCATTGCACACCTGTGCTCCCATGCGTGTTGTAATAGCTGACAGAAATGGTGTGGAAGGAGAGGGTATGGTGAGACCTCGCTGCCTACATTTTTTGCTTGACTAAACCACCCTGCTAGATTTAGCCAGGCAAGGCATCAGAAAAAAATTTATCCGAGTGTCCTACAGTCAATGTCATGTCTATATATAATAATAATAATAATAATAATAATAATAATAATAATAATAATAATAATAATAATAATAATAATAATAATAATCAATAATAATAATAATAATAATAATTTAAAAAAAAAATAAAAAAAAAATAAATTAAAAAAAAAAAAAAAAAAAAAAAAAAAAAAAAATATATATATATATATATATATATATATATATATATATATATATATATATATATATATATATATATATATATATATATATATATATATATATATATATATATATACTACTCTTCCCAAAACCACCACATGAATTCCAACCATCAAAAAAAGTGAATCAAGAACGAATCTACGTCATACTTTTCACAACATTAATAAAACCCATTTCCTCTCACATGATTAAATTATATTTAGCTAAATATCAAGGACCATGAAAAGGGAAAAGTGCAGAAAGCTCAAACAGCTGTAGTGCTTCCTATAAAAGCCAGGAAAAACAGAAAAATCCATTAAGAAAAACAGGACATACAAAGAGTAAAAAAGCAGTAATAAGCCCTTTATTTTACAAATACAGAAAATAGAAAAATAACCTTATTTATAGGAAAAAAGGAAAATTAATGAAATAGGAAAATAACCATATTTATTGAAAAAAAGAAAAACCAATGTCTGTTATATATAACAGTAGAAAAATAGGTTTATACAAATAGGAATGTAGGTTTATTTACAGAAAAGAATACAGTACAGTACTTACAGAGAAATGAGACTAGAGGGAACTGTAGGTAGTTCTACAATAGTGTAGGTAATTCTACAGTAATGTAGGTAATTCTACAATAATATACACTAATATACAAAGCCATACAACAGCTTAATAACACAAGACAATTAGTTATTTTATACTTTCAACTAACTTACGTATCACCACTTAATTAATGGCCGGAATAACAGTATAGACGCTCCCCTTCTGACAAACTAACGAGTTACGAACATTTGCAGATATGTACAGAGACCCACCCATTATCTACCCATGTACAGTATTAATATATGTACTACTGTGCTATACTGTATACTATTATCATTACTGTATACTTATTGTTTTAAATAGCAGTTAAGTGTCTTTAAGCTAAGTAATGTACAGTACGGCATATGTATGTACTCTACAGTACATTTTTTTTACCTATACACAGCTTACGAACAAGTCTAATTACAAATGGACTTCTGGAACTTAACTCGTTAGTTAGTAGGGGAGGGTCCATATTAAATACAATTACGAGTGACAGAGTTGCTGTTCTCGTGAGACAAACATGGATCACATAAGTTAAACACATATAAAAACTATATTGTGTGGATCGGTCTAATGAGTGATACTGTGTGCACGGTTTTATGTATCACATTTAATCCCCATTCAAATAGGGGTGGACACAAATGTGTAGGATCTGGGAGATTAAGGTGGGGATTGCATAAGTTAATAACATTTATAAAAGAATCATGTGAATCAGTCTAATGAATGATACTTAATACACCGTTTTCTGAGACAAAAACAATCCCCTTTCAAATGGGGGTAGACACAGTCATGTTGGAGATGGGGAATAAAAACTGGGGGATTGCATAATTGATCACATTTACGAATAAATTATAGCACATGGATCAGTCTAATAAGATATGCCATGTGCACTATTTAATGTATCACAATTAGTCCCTATTTGAACAGGGGTAGACACAAACATGTTTGAGCTATAAAGGGAATAATTATAGCACATGGATCAGTCTAATAAGATATGCCATGTGCACTATTTAATGTATCACAATTAGTCCCTATTTGAACAGGGGTAGACACAGACATGTTGGAGCTATAAAGGGAATTAGGCAGGCTGCCCTTCCTAACACCCCGCAATGGGATCGAACCAGCGTTTGTCGCTCCCAGTCTTGCGCACTCTACAACTGAGTTACCGCAGTCCTATTTGATGGATAATGTTAATATCACATATTAATGTATGTTTTTCCATTAAAATAGTTGATATATACTAAAATACTATGGAATTAATTAACCTTTTATTAAGACAAAGTTTTTTTATCAAGACTAAAACAATAATACTGAAAAATGCCATGAAATATATAAATCTCTACTAAAATGACGGAGAATGTGTTTGCTTTGACTTGGTCACCCCCCTTACAAGGGAGATTGCACCCATTGTATGTGTATGTACTAAATACATTATGTAAGGTATGTGTATGGCTGTCCTTGTTGCTGCCAACAGCCTTCTAAAGTAAACTACTTTATCAGTACTGTACATAATATACAGCATAATTTAATAAGAATATAAGGATGCACGAACACGAACATCTAATGCAAAAGTTACTTTGAGAGGATATCTGGAGAACTAAGTTGGAATATTGACTCTGTACAACTGATCCCGACAACTGCCCCACAGACAAACTTCCCCATTAATTCTCCAATTGAGAGAATTGTCCAAAAATAAGATTTAGTTTACATAAGAGCTTGCATTGTAGACAAATTCTAAGCTCAAATATATACGATGGAAGAAAAGCAAATATCGAGGGCAGTTGTTCTGTGGGGGTAGATATCCCATGGGGCAGCTGTCCAGGGAACAAATGTCAAGGGCAGTTGTCCTAGAACCTTTAGAGATATGTGCTATGTGAACTCCATGTTCATACTATACAGTTAACTTGCACACCATCAATCAACTGTTTACAAAGTCTCCAACAATATATAGTTGAAAAAAAAAAGCAAAGTAAAGAGGTTAGTGCAGAAAAAAATTGCTAAAAAAAAAATAAAACCAATCTACCAAGTATCAAAACTTGGTTGTGCTTTTAAAAGGACTTGGAAATTTAGCAGAAGATAGCTGTGTTTATTAAGCCAGATTGCCTTAAGGAAAAAAGACAAGTTAGGGGTGGAGTTTAATTTTGGTGATATTACCCCTCCTAACGAGCGATCCGTCGTTACTGCTGCTGTTGCTGACCAGACTGCTGGGCGGCAGGCTGTCATCTACCCCATCAACCGTTGACGTCACATGATTGTCGACGAACCTCACATTTTTGCCGATGAGTTCGTCATCCATCTCCCTCTCTCTTAGACCCAGTACTAACATGCGGAATAATTCCCAGTCACCGAAGCTCATTTGCAAGACCTACAGAAATTACATAAATAAAATTTAATATGATTGCGTTTAAGAAGGTTTATGGATATGGTGAGGAATGATAAGAGGCTGTGCAGTGTGATGGAGAAGGATGCAAAGGATAGGGCAATATGGAGACTGCTGATCTGCTGTGGCGACTCATGACGGAAGAAGCCAAAAGACTTGATGATGATGATGTGTGTTAAAGTCAAAGTGTATATATATATATATATATATATATATATATATATATATATATATATATATATATATATATATATATATATATATATATATATATATATATATATATATATATATATATATATATATATATATATATATATATATAGTAATCCCCCCCTTATCGCAGTAGTTCGGTTCCGGGACCTGGCGCAAGACAGGAAAGCCGCGAAGTAGGAACACCTTTAAAATATATCAAAAATAAATAAATAAATATGTAATTTTTTTTTTTTTTAAAGATGATTATGACACCAGGACAGGCCAAAAATGATAAAATAAAACGGCCTTTATCAGGCTGTAAAGAGAAACAGAGATGGAGAGTGTAATGACCTGTCAGATGTGAAGGTATTATAAAAGATGTGTAATGAATATCCAGCGCTCTGCTGGGTTTACTATACCTCTGCATTACTTTCATGATGTCTATTCTAAAAATTCTCCTTAGATCTTATTATTATTATTATTACTATTAATATTATTATTATTGGCAACAATAATTTTCCTTTGATAATGATTGGGGATATTATTATTATTATTATTATTATCATTATTATTATTATTATTATAATTATTATTATTATCATCATTATTATTACGAATTCGTAATTAAACCATTATTTTTACTATAAATAATGTAGTTTTGGTTGAATGAACAAGAGTTACTAAAAGATTCTCTCTCTCTCTCTCTCTCTCTCTCTCTCTCTCTCTCTCTCTCTCTCTCCAACATTCTATTCTACCCAACCCCCCACACTCTCTTTGTCCCAGCCAACTAGGGAGCGGCATTTGGTTTATTAAAAGTAAATAAACCAACAGATGTACAAACAATGATGAGCCCTTAATAATAATAATAATAATGATGATGATGATGATGATATTAATAATGTCCACAATCATCATCAAAGGAAAATTATTGTTGCCAATGATAATAATAATAATAATAATAATAATAATAATAATAAGATCTAAGCAGAATTATTGGAATAGACATCATGAAAGTAATGCAGAGGTATATTAAAAACCAGCAGAGAGCTGGATATTCATTACACATCTTTTATAATCCCTTCACATCTGACAGGTCATTACACTCTCCATCTCTGTTTCTCTTTACAACCTGATAAAGTCTGTTTTATTTTATCATTATTTGGCCCATCCCGGTGTCACAATAATCTTAGTTTTTATTTTATTTTTTTTAAATCAGCGATGCACTGAATCCGCAATAGGTGAACCGCGAAATAGCGAGGGATTACTATATATATATATATATATATATATATATATATATATATATATATATATATATATATATATATATATATATATATATATATATATATATATTTTTTTTTTCCTTGCGTTTCTAAGTTATATGCATGTGTGCATTGTTCATGTGTGTGTGTATATATATATATATATATATATATATATATATATATATATATATATATATATATATATATATATATATATATATATATATATATATATATATATATATATATATATATTTATATATATTTTTTTTTTTTTTTCCCTTGCGTTTCTAAGTTATATGCATGTGTGCATTGTTCATGTGTGTATATGTGTAATTGTTATAGCTTAGCCATTTTGGTTATCATACCTGAATGCAGTTAAAGTAACTACAATAAATTTGAAAGCTGTATGAATGAAACCCAAAAACATATAAATATTATTATGGAAAATAAATTCTTCACTCTTATTCCTTAAAGGTCTACTAAATGGGATAGGGAGCAAAAGGTTGGCAATCCTTGCTTTCCTAAAATAGGGCAGGGTATAACAAAACCCTGAAGCGTCCCTTTTTCAGTTGAGGCTACCCTATTGGTTTCAGGGAGACATGTCATAATGTAAAAAAATTGACTGATAATGGAAAATAAATGACCAAAAAATGTAAAACCCATCACACATACATACATATAAAATGGCCGCAATCCCAACTGCAAGGAAGGAGGCCTAGTCAATGCACACATTCACCAGAAGCCATACATGCCTCAAACACTCCTCTCAGCTTCTTCGGTATAAATGGTCATCATAGAATACCCATTATAAGGTACATTTACTAAAGAATATCTGACTCACCTGTTTCAAGTCATCTAAATTGCAGTGAAGTAAAACTTTTCCATTAATATTGTTTTCTACAAAACGGTCTTTGTAATTTGGCAACATATGCTGGGAGACACCATCGACCTTACTGAAGATGTCGAACAAACCTTCGATGGATAACAAGCTCAGCTTCTTGTCGGCTGCATCGACCTAAAATAGAAAAACAGAATGAAAGTAAAGAAATTCAATATAAATACCACCACACTGTGGTATACTCAGGGTAATGGTAACACCTGCCAAAACCAAAGTCCTTCACAAGAAGGCACAGTCCTAACCCTTAGTAGAAAATGAATCTGTGATGTAAAACCGATCATACACCTTGATAAGGTTATGGCTTCTTAGTTTTGTCTTTATGTACAGGTATATTAGTGCAATAAGTATCATTAAAGTCATTTTCTAAAAAAATTATGGTACATAAAATAAGCAGTAATCCAAGACCAAATTGCATATTAAATAAAAGAATAAATATGAAACCCAAGAACAAATGCACAGTAAATATAAGTATATACTAAGCCTAAAAACAAATTCACATTAAATATAAGCATATACTTTATACTGATCCCAGGAACAAGTGCACATTAATTCTAAAAATATATACTGATTCCAAAGGACAATTGCACATTAAAAATAAGAATATATACTTAGCCCAAAAATAAAGACACATTAAATATAAAAGTAAAATAAAAGCCTAAGAACAAATGCATGTTAAATATAAGCATATATTTTTAGCCCAAAGAACAAATACACATTAAATAAGAGAATATATACTGAGCCCAAAGAACAAATACACACTAAATAAGAGAATATATACTGTGCCCAAGAGCAAATGTACTATAAATAATCAAAAGAATACATACTGAACCAAAGAACAAATGTACAATAAATAAATAAAAGAATATATACTGAGCCAAAGAACAAATGCACGATAAATATAGAATATACAGTATACTGAGCCCAAGATACATGCACATTAAATATGAAAATATACTAAGCCCAAAAACAAATGCTTAATTAATATAAGAATATACACTGACCCCAAAGAACAAAGAAATATTGAATATAAGATATACTGAACCCAAAGTAAAAATGCACTTTAAATATAAAAATATATACAGATCCCAAGCATAAAGGAACATTATATCTATGAATATATGCTAAGGCCAAGAACAAATGCACATTAAATATAAGAATATATACTGAGCCCAGGAAAACTGCACATTAAATATAAGAATATATACTGAGCCCAGGAAAAATGCACAATAAATATAAGAATATATACTCACTGGTAAAGAGGCATGGCCATTGCTGTGGGAATGACTCACGTTCATGGAGACATTATAGTCAACAGATGGCGCTGATGGTATCGAGGGAATGAAGGGAGGCCCGTAACCCCACATGAGGGGATTCATCTGTGGTGGCATATTGGCCGTGGAATTTTTCTGATTCCCTCTCAACGGTGGTTGCAAGAAGCTCTGTGAAAAGCGTAAACAATAATAAAGGTTAAAGGTCAGAGGCAAAGGACTGCAACAGCACAGAGCCAGACTATATACCTACCATATAACAAAGGCCCAAGCCCCCCTTTCTAATCAAGTGGACCAGTGATATCCAGGCAATTGCTGAGTATTCAAGTAGGCCGAGAGGAAATCACCTACTCCCTATTAACTGCCCAATTTAATCGGTAATGATATGAGACAATGAAAGCAACTTCAACCCCTGGCCAGGATTGAACCTGGGACCACTATATTACCAGCCCCAGATGCTACCACTGCACCACAACAATAAAAAAAAACCCATCTGCGAAACAATAATGTATATAATAAGAATCAAAATGTATCGCTAAAATTCCAGTCATTGCTGGACCCCTCTTCAAGCACAGTCAGGACCCAATATATAGCAATACTTTATATATATTGTTTCAGTGATGGGCTTCCATACTCTTTTATGCTGTATATTAACAGTTCCTATCTACTTAATGTTAAAGACTGTTGATTAATACCAAAGCTATATCTAAGCAAATGTGCTTTATATAATCTCGTAGAAATCCTTTGGTTTCTTTTAAATATAAATCAGGAAATGGAATTTCTAAAATTAAATATTATAAAAATGTCTTGGTTTTTTTTGAAGACTTCTTGCTCAATAGTGATGACATGTTGTTTTGCATCAAGTCACAATAAACTAAATACTTTAAATTCTACGTAATATTTAGTACTTGTGAATAAAGTTTTCAACTTAAATACTGCAGTTGGAATGATGCAATGCAACTGCACATTTAATTATTCCCAAATATTCTATCACCCACTGTCGGGATTCGAACAAGGAGCCTATAGAGCTGCAGTCCACAGCTGGGTGTGCTGAGGCACAAAGATTTATAGATCTCTGTGGATCTGAGCACGAACCTGGGTCCTGCAGAATTGGAGTCCACAGCCTATTGTTTTGAGCCACAGAGAGCAATCAACCTCTGTTATTCTATGCACTAAGCTGTAGACTCCTGTTCTACATCATAACGAAAGTAGGAAGTAGAATACTTGGAGATAAAATAAGATTCCAATTCTACAGGTCCCAGGTTTATCATCCCAAACGTAGGAAGCAGAATACTTGGAGATGAAATACTATCTTACCGGTCTTCTGTTGGAAGATGAAGCTTTGCTCTGCGTATCAAAGTGCTGGAAGGGCCAAGGATTGGTGGTTGGATTTGCAGCAAAGTGTAGACCAGAATCATCAAACTGTGGCTGGTCTTCTTTAATGACCTGCAGCAAATTAAGAAAAGATTCAAATTTAAACAAATACAGCTAATCATTATTCAAAGGTTTAGAAATATCTAAATATTTTCCAAAGTTTAAAGAATACTCAAAATTACACAAATACAGCTAAACATTTTTATAGGCTTAGAAATATCTAATCATTTGTATAAGCTTAGAAATATCTAATCATTTGTATAGGCTTAGAAATATCTAAATATTTTCAAAAGTTAATTGACTACTCAAAATTACAGAATACAGCTAAATATTTCACACAAGTTTAGAAAGACATAAATAATTTTCAAAGTAAATAGAATACTCAAACTTATTCAAATAAAGCTAAAAATTTTTCCACAGGTTTAGTAAACTCTAAATAATTTCCAGAGTTAACATAATACTCATAATCACACAAATACAGCTCAACAGTTTTCGTAGGATTAGAAAGATCTGAATATTTTCCAAAAGTAATCACATGTGGGACAGAGTGTAATACAGTATTTGATATAAACTGATCAATGTCCCTATATGACAAAGTATGTACTTTGAGAAGTGGTCTGTCAGTACTCAATGTTAAAAAAACGCGCTCTGAGCAAGCTCAAACCTGTCTGTGACCATTCCCATACGAATGGGGATTACTCGTAACATAAAGCATCAAAAAATAGTCCCATTTTATATGTCACTGTGTATCCCCAATAAGGGGGTGGACAGGATGTGTACCGATTGAAGCTGGAGAAGTAAGAAAAATTAAATAAAAAAATATTCTACAAACAGGCAGATAACTTACTTTTCTGATAAATGGATCTAAGTTTATAGTGAAGGGCAGGAAGACTTTGAGATTTGAGACATGGAGGGAACTTTTGTGCATGGAGAGAAAGATCTCAAACTTTTTCTCCTCTTTATCCATTTCTAACAAAGGCTCCACATCCTTTGTATTGGGCACCTGAGTTTTTATTCTGAAACAAGAAATAAACAGTTTAACCAAGGAAAGTAAATGTCACTGATTATTAATTTTTTTTTATGTTTCATGTGTCACTTTTAGTCCCAATTTGAGGGTATACACAGACTGAAGTTGGGGAATTAAGGCAGGATGCCCTACTCAACACCCAACGGTGGGCTCAAACACAGATCTATCACCTCCTGAGTCGAACATTCTACCAGTTATGCTACAGCAGTCCCCAATTGTCATTAATTATTAATAACAATTAATTTTGAAGCAATCAATGTACAATGTATAATCAGCAGCCAAAAGTAAAGAAGTTTGAAGTCTCTTTCAATATAATTTTCAAAACTTCATATTATTACACTAATTAGAAAATGCATGAATAGCAACTTGATTATAATGTGAAAACAAACCTAGAAAATGCATGAATAGCAATTCAATTATCAAGTGAAAACATAAACCTAGAAAATTAATGATTAGCAGTTAAATTTTCAATTGAAAACTTAAACAACTATAATGTGAAAACAAATAATTATCAAGTGCATAGAGACCTAAACCATACATTAATAATTTATTCATCTTTTGAAAACATGAAGACTT
>JAXCGZ010022797.1:60000-110000 GCA_037179515.1 Halocaridina rubra | reverse complement strand
ATATATTTTAAATACCAAAAAATCATGGAACTAAGGACCGCATAATTTTTATTTATTTTTTTTCATTTTAGGCATCATTACTAATCCCTTATCAAGTGGAAGTGGACACAGAAAATTTTTAGCTGGGGAATTAAGGAGGATGCCCTTCCTAATGCTCTGTAGTGGGTGTGAATTCGGGTCTTTTGCCTCCCAAGTGAAGCACCCTAACCACTATGCTACCACAATCCTCAACACAAAATCATTAAAATATGTGTTTATTATTACAAGACATCAACACCAAAATGCTATTCTTTTAACATTAACTATGAAAAGAAAAATCTTAATAAGGTCTTGTTAACATCTAAAGTGAGAAAAGAATTACTTCAATAAGGTCTTCTTAACATTTACTGCTAACAAAATTACCTTAGAAAGGTCTTGTTAACAGCTATGGTGAAAAGAATTACCTTAATATGGTTTTGCTGATATTTACTGTGAACAGGATTACCTTAGTAAGGTCTAGTTAACATATACTGCAAAGGGTTTGTTAATATATAATGTGAACAGAATTACCTTAGAAAGCTCTTATCATATACTGTGAAGAGAATTACCTTAGTAAGGTCTTGGGCACCACCAACTCTGTTGAGATTTGATCCAATGCTAGATGCTATGGAATCTGAAGGCTTGAGAGTTCTTCGACTACTCTTGCTGTTATTACGACGAAGATTCTGAGAGGCACTGACACCACTTTCCGAAGAGAGGCGGCGATTTGCAGGAATCTAAAATAATGTACAGATACATACATGAATTTCTAAGGGGCCATACATATATCTGGTTTAAGGGGACATACAAATTTTTTAAATGAATGCCTCTCATAAATACCTGTTCAACTTTATTTTGATAAAATAAAAATTCAAACCCCAAAATGCTGAAAGTATTCATAAAAGTGGATGTTCACAAAATTGTACCTAATACTTTGAGGTAATAATAAATATCATAAATATTGTTCGAGTTTATCCCATTTACAAGAAAGTAATGTAGAGATGTAAAATGTGAAATAAAAAAAAAATCGTGGCATGGCATTTTACACACAATATCAATTACCAGAAAATATGAAAGAGCAACAAAATTAAATAAATTGCAAAACACACACTCATATGGCTTTATCCCTTTACTGAGGGATGAATTTAGATTTGGCTTTAAATAATGAGTATGAGGAACAAATTTGGCATTAATTAATAAAGCATGAGGGGCAAAATTGGCAATAATAAATGAGAATGAGAGACAATTTGGCATTATCTAATGAGTTTGAGGGACATACTGGCACTAATTAATGATTATGAGGGACATCTATAGCATTAATGAAGGAGTAAGAAGGACAATTTTGGCATTATATAATGAGTAAGAAGGACATAACTAGCACTAATTAATGACTATATGTAACAAAAATGGCATTAATTAACGAGTATGTGATACAAAATGTTGGCACTAATTAATGAGTATGAGGGACAAATTTTGGATTAATTAATGAGTATAAGAAACAAATCTGGCAGTAATGAATGATTATGAGGGATAAATTTGGCATTAATTAATGAGAATAAGGAACAAAATTAATGTGCATGGCATTAATTGATAAGTGAGGGACTGATCTGGCATAAATGAGTATGAAGGACAAATCTAGCATTAACTAATGAGTATGAGGGACAAATTCAGCATTATTAATAAGTCTGAATGAGAGAATTATTTTATACCCTTATAAACAAACTTCAGAGCATGTCATCATTAAAGAGAGCCAGTGCATATATATATATATATATATATATATATATATATATATATATATATATATATATATATATATATATATATATATATATATATATATATATATATATATATATATATATATATATATATATATATAATATATATATATATATATATATATATATATATATATATATATATATATATATATATATATATATATATATATATATATATATATATATATATATATATATATATATATATATATATATATATATATATATATATATATACAGAATAAACAATTTTCTTGATAAAAATCTTACAACTATGGAAAACTATTCTACTGACTGTTAGCAGTATATACAACGTATCAAGGGGTTTAATGCTAAAAATACACGATAATATTATATAAAAGGACGGTAGACTACATATAAGACACAGATTTTAATGTAAGACAAAGCAGAGAAATTATTTAGATGTTAGTTTAAATCAGACACTGCTAAACACAACCATACTCTGTACCAATAAATGCATTTACATTTATTTGCTTGAAAACTATCAATGCAACCATTACCAAATGTCATTCCCATCTGGTTAAATCAAGTAAATAAATGGAATGGTACGATTGGGAGATATTGATTGGGTACTGACGTTTTGGCGCAGCCGTTTTAGTGCTATATGTTTTGTAGTCCTGGCTGTTTTGGTGCTATATGTTTTGTAGGCACGGCCGTTTTGGTGCTATATGTTTTGTAAGCAAGGCCATTCTGGCACTATACAATTTGTAGGCAAGGCATTTTGGCGCTATACATTTTGTAAAGATACTTAGGTTTAGTTAGGTGTGGTTAAAAGTAAGCTTAGCCTAGGTTTTTATACTATAAAAATCTTCCTAGCGCCAGATTTTCTGTCGCCAAATGGGCAGATACCAAAACAGGTTTGGTGCCCAAGTGGTTGGGGCTAAACGGCTGCACCAAAATGTACCACATCTGTAAAAAAAGAGATTACTTTATCAAGACAGTTTCCAAAAATGAAGCAGTTAGGAGACATACTTTACCCACACCATTATTTCTTAAATCTAAACACGGACTGGGATAATTAACATACACATAACAGCAAGGAGATATGAAGGGAAAATAAAGAGATTATAAGAACATTCATAAAATCTTCAAAAGCCACAATTTGGTTTAATTATTTTCGGTATTAAATTTTTTACCATTCTCCATAACAGAGAATATAAGCAATTGGATAAATAGTAAAGTCTAAAAGGAAAACCCAAACAGTATAATATGTAGAGCACTTGAAGGATAAAGAAATAAGCAGGTAGAAAGAAAACCAATGCTTTTATGGTTTGAAGAAAATATCCTCAGTTTATGGAAAAAACTTAAAAGAGTTCCAAAACCACAAGTATTCTCAAATAAGATGCCCACATTCCCAAAGAGAGAACCAAATAGAGGGCAACAGAGTCCCAAAATAGAAATGGTCAAACTCATAAAATTTTTAATCAGTATTGTATAAATTGTAGCTTCTAACATCCTCATAATACAAAACAGAAGTAAAAGTACAGATTGAGACAGAGACGGAGCAGGCTAGACACAGGACATCGGTTGGGACGTGACAATTATTAAGGGACACGGAGGAGAAGGAGGAATTGATGGTGGATGTACTTACGGAAAAACTGAATCCGCTTTCACTTGATAAACCACGTTTTAATGGTATCTGGTGGAGGGATCAATGGGTTTTAAGAGAAAAAAAACAAAAGCATGACAATGGAAAAACAGGGAAAAATGGAAAATATGGATAGACATTAGAAAACAAAAGCAAACAAACTGGAGGTCATTACACACATTGTCACGATACGTACACCCACACATTTAAATTTATGCTGAATTTTGTCATTCATGTGTGATTAGATACATGTATAGAGTTTATCTAAGATGTAAAAACAATGGACGACTACAAAAACTGTATATAAAAATATCTTGTGACTTAAATATATGGGTGTTCAGTATAACCAGGTCTTGAGCACATAGAGGTACTTTTACTGACATGAATAATGTATCAAGTATTTGCGGCTAATTTTGATGTCTTGAAATCTTCATTCATCTGGAGTTAGTTATGCAAAAAATTGGTCATATATATATATATATATATATATATATATATATATATATATATATATATATATATATATATATATATATATATATATATATATATATATATATATATATATATATATATATATATATATATATATATATATATATATATATATATATATATATATATATATATATATATATATATATATATATATATATATATATATATATATATATATATATATATATATATATATATATATATACATATATATATATATATATACATATACATATATATATATATATATACATATATATATATATATATATATATATATATATATATATATATATATATATATATATATATATATATATATATATATATATATATATATATATATATATATATATATATATATATATATATATATATATATATATATATATATATATATATATATATATATATATATATATATATATATATATATATATCATGAGTACATTATACACATAAATAAAGAATTAATGTCCTGTCCAGACGGACTTTGATACACCTCTGGTTATAACTACAATTCAGTGGCTTCAAAAAAAATCGGATCTTATAAAGAAGAATCAGCCTAGGCGCTCTATTCATATTTACGAGGCAAGTCACCTAACCAAACCTGACCTGACCCAACCAAACCCAATCCAACCCAACCTAACCTAACAATTTAGGGGATGATATAACTTTACATCGGGTTGTGGGGGTTACTCGTCTCTACAAGATCCAAAAACTCTATGACACACCCACTATGCAATACACTAAATGCAGTGACAAGATACAGTACACTGATACCAAGAAAGATGAATGAATTCTGAATGGAGAGCTGCAAATTTATGGGAAGAGCACTTGGTAGTGCACAAGTTTTCAGATGAATAGATATTGCAATGAATGGCTGTGATCACTCTCATGGGAATACATAAATGGGATGAATAATTCTTGAATACAGGAAATTATTGGTTATAATTTTGACTACGGGGAAAACTGGAACCAACTGCGTACCAAGTTGCTACGAGTATATTTATTTACTCATCTTCAGAGTTAGCACTGAAGATGAGTAGATAAATATACTTAAATGTAGTACTAAATTAGTCGTTTCCTGTTTTGCCTTAATGGTCATAATAATCATATTTAAAATATTCATGTGTCACTAGCAAAACAGATTCATTATCATCATTATAAAAATATTATTTTCAACACGACACCATATCTCACTGATAAAAGGTGACCATGTGCAAACACAAAGGAAGAATTCCTTTTACATCTTCATCCATTCTATTAGATGCTTAGTGACAAATATGAAAAAAAATTCAAGACCGATAGAACTAAGAGCCTTTTCTTCTATTTGTCTTAAGCAGGGATTCTTTTCAACATTTTATGTCACTCTTAGCCTCCAATTTTGGAGGTTGAGACAGACTGGAGCCTGGGAAATAAGGCCGAATGCCCTTCCCAACACCCTGTGGTAGGTTAGATTGTGGGTCCATCACCTCCAAGTCGAGCATTTTACAGCTAAGAACCTGTGGCTCTTAAGCAGGGAATGCTAGTGAAAATTCTTCTCTAATTCCTAAAATCAGGGATAACTATATACCGTACAGATTACTATATGATATAGCTAGCAGTGTGTTTGTGGATTTGAATATATAAACTAATATAATATTTTTTTCTTTAACAACTTAATAATCAATATAAATCTACGGTATATAAATTTGCAATATAACTCTACAGTATATCTTCAACTTTGAGTATACAACAGGCAATTTTGCTAGTTTGCATTACAGTAGATATATGTTGAGGTGACTGACTACCGTCTCCTCAAAAATAATTGAGGTGACTGATTACAGTCTCCTCAAAAATAACTGGAATATATCAACACATGTATGCCCACTGAGAGATGGAATTCTAAGGCAGTCAGGACTTAAAATAGCTGTTTGTCGTTTGCCACCGTACATGTTACTATTAATCCCTATTTGACTGGCGTTGCACACAAACAGGATGGAGTTTGGGGAATTAAGGTTGGAAGCCCTTCCTTACATCCAACAGTGGGCTTGATTATGGATCTGTCACCTGCAAAGCTGCCTGTTCTACCACTGCATAACCATGGTCCTCTCAGACATGATTTAATAGTACCTATTATCAATGAAATGCCAAAATATTCCTAAGAAATACTGGGACTTAATAATAATCACAACTATTTAATTGAAGAGTTCTTGACCAGTCCAGAGAAAACTGCCGTAGCCAGTGGTAAGAGCATTCATCTTGGAAGTGACAATTCCGTGTTCAAGCCCACCGTGGGGCATTAGGAAGGGCATCCATCTTTGGTTCCCAGTTCAAACCAGTGTCAGCCCCCATTTAAATGGGGATTAATAGTGACACAAAACGGCAAACAACAATTCTCAAGTAGTCCACACATAGCAATGCATACATATCCCTATGGTATGTATGCATTTCAGTCACAATCACAAGTCTAGGAATGATAACTAATACTATTTAACTGTACCATTAACCTCTTCCCCGACAACTTATCCCTAAAAACTTTGCAATTCTTGACAGAATAAGCGATAAAAAATCCAGAGAATTTATTTTTGATACGTCTCAACTGTTACTGGAATGGCTGAGATACAGTTAAGTGAGGTTGGCAGCGAACGATTAATATGAAAATACTCATCTCTGCCATAGGAGGGCTCAGACAGAGCCAGAGGGAATTAAAAAACTTGTTCAAAGAGTAATTTCATGTGGTAACTTTTTGAAGAGATAATTTGTCCTTGCCTAAAAATGTCAGCCAGGCAAAAACGAGATATGTCATCATTGCAGGGGAAGAAGTTAAACATTATTACAAATAAGTGCATTGGTAGTGCATTAGTGCGATGCAGATCAATACTTAAAGAGAACTCTAAGGAGATTTAAGCATAAGAATTTGATTAAATACTCTCTACAGAATCTGGAATTACCAGTTCTAATTCAAATTCTAACTAATAAAAATCATTACATTCTCTTGCCTTCAGTAAGCAAGTCACCTAACCAAACCATTTATGGGATTGATTAATTTAGCATGGGATTCAGGGGATTACTCATCTTTACAAGATCCAGTACCTAAAAAATTGAAAAAGTACAGCAAAAAGACTAATACTATAAATGCTAAATTATTATTAATAATGATTACAAAAAATACTGTGCCAATTCTGTATATATTTGACAGAGTTGCAAGGAGTAGGTAATATAATCTCTCAAAAATAGTGTTTTTGAGAAATGCAAAAATATTAAATGTCATAGTCTCTTACATGACTGATTCCTCCCATTGCTGAAGTAGTCGCAATGCTGACTGAATCTGTTTCAACTTCTAACCAAGTGTTCTGACTGCGATTTCTGCCACGCTCCGCTGCCTGTTGGTGATCATTGGCACTGAAGTTATGCTCCGGATACACTCGTATGCATTCATATTCAAAAATGTTCAAATATTCATATATATTCCAACTAGGAAATATTAAATTATTCAAATATTCAAATTCTGAAATATTAATCTAATGTGAAACCAGGTGAGAAAATATCAAATCTGATATAATTGTTAACCAAGCATAATCCTTTTATGATGAAGAATCATCAATATGGGTGACACAATGTATGAGTATTTACGGTAATCAAAGTATTTTTCAAGCAAGGCACTACAGCCTGCTAAGGGAGGAAGGTGGCCACAATTGTAGAATATGAAACTGTAGCTGGGCTTCTATATACCCTGCAGTGTATGGCCACTCTTTACTTAAAGTGTGGGTCACGTTTCAAAGTTTTGGTGTTAGGATATAAGGCTATTAGGCATACATCATATGTACTGTTCAAGAATAATATGGATAATGATGTACAATACATCGTAACTATAGTGAGGAAACTGCAGTACATAGTGGTTAAAGCACTTGACTCATGAAGTGACAAAACCATGTTCGAGTCCAGTGCGAGGCATTATTAGTAGGAACATTCACCTTACACCTGCTATACCTCAGAAGGCGATCAAAATTTTCTTCTGTGCTCAATGAGGGAGGACACATATGTAATCATAAGTTGGAGAAAAAGACTAAGCAATGCATAGCCACAATTACATGGAATTTAAGACTGGTTACAGCACCAACAAACTGGGGATCTCTGTAGCACATTGTTTAGTGCTTGACCCGGAAATGTCGAACTCAAGTTCGAGCCTGTAATTGCAAGTCCACAGTGGGGTGTTTGGGTGCTATCCACCATTAAATTCCCAACTCCAACCTGTATCCAGTTCTGCCCAAATGAGAATTAATAGAGACATAAGAAAACACCAAAATCGTTACCTGTTGAGCTTGTTTCACTTTCCGAAGTCCCGAATTTTGCAAATAAAACGGTAAATGAACGATGTTCCTCAGGTAGTCGTGGCCGCTGATGGAGGATTCATTGAACACTCGATGAACATGAAGTTCTATTGCCTGGAAAAGAGAAAAAATTAATAATGAGTAATTATTATGATAATATACAAAATTCAGAAAAATAAACCTATCATCAAATGAGTTACTTTTCTATTTTTCCCAGACGAGTATTCAAAATAACAACTTCCATGACCATTACATTTATAAACTCTTATTAGACAATTTAATCGGTTAACTTTTCCACATACGTCTGGAATGCAAACTTAAAGTAGACACAATATACTTCCAGAAATTACAGTCTACTTCAAGGGATTACAGTCTACTGCAAAGCATTACATTCTTTTGCAAGAAATTATAGTCTACTGCAAGGAATTACAGTATGTTGCAAGGAAGTCAAAATCTGCTGCAAGGGATTACAGTCCTCTGAAAGGAATTACACTGCATTAGAAATTACAGTCTGTTGCAAGGAATAAAAGTCTTGGGAAAATGCATGTAAATTTTAGCAATAAAAAATAATTTAAAAAATATTGGGAAGTTCTCTTTATGGTTTACTAGCCATTTATAGTTACTTACCATATATTATATAAAATTAATAATAAAAGTATAAACAGGCAACAGAGAAAAATAAGACACAAAAATAACCAGGTAGAAATAATAAAAATTATAATTACTGCACACTACTTCTGTTACCTATTTGGGGACAGTGGTAGTGCAGTAATTACAGCACTCACTCTTGAAGGTGACAGACCCGCAATCAAGCCCACTGTTGGGTGTTCAGAAGGTCATGCAGCCTTGATTCCCCAACTCCAACCAGTTTGTGTCTACCTCCATACAAATGGGAATTACTAATGACATATAAAATAACACACATCAGTATTCAATGTGTTTTTCTTTTTTTAACATTATACCATATTCTGCAGCAACTAGCAAGGTGGCCGCAACTGTACAAAAGAGGAGATAACAAGGTGTTTATGATATGCAGTGCATCTTCACCCCTCCTATCAGCTTTTGTATGGTCATTGGCTCCTGTATCCCTACTCTACCTATATACATGAGCTATTTTACCTTATAAGGGGATTGGGTGAGTCAAGACAAAATACTCTTGACTCTTCGGGAAGAGAAAATACAGAGGAGGGGATTCCCAGTTCCCTTGCTCCGCCCCTATCCCTAAAAGTTGGTCGTTACCATGTGCAGAAATAACAAATCCGGTATACTTTTTCCAGGGGACATTATTCATCATAATAAAGAGATATATTCAATTTGTATATCATGAATCAATCCATTTTTTTTATTATTTAACTTTATTTTTCGATCTTTTCTTTTCCCTTTCCTCACCTAGTTGCTTAACCTGATTTATAGTCTTTTTGAAATATTCCAACTGGACATTTTACTTGGTTTTTAATAATGATGATAATAATAGATAATAATAATAATAATAATAATAATAATAATAATTCCTAAAATTTAGGTTTCTTGCCAACTATTGAGATAAAGATTAGTTTAAGACAAATTTAAATTCATAGCAGTGTCTAAAAACTTGAACTAATAAAGAAAAAATATAAAACAGACACAATACTGTGAAGTTTTGTAAAATGTCCAACAAAAAAATTTGCATTATACCCTTTTTAGCAAACCACAAAGTTTCAATTCATGAGCAAGGATACCTCCAAATTTGTAAAACATTTGGTAATTTTAAGTTTCACTGTAGAGTTCATTATATAGAAAATGGATCAATATGTATATGAGGCCAAGGCCAAAAGCTATTAGAATGCACAGGTGAAAAGTCTTTCTTAAGGTACCAATACACCATGAAAGTTGGCCTCGAAACCAACAGACAGATCTGGCTGGATCCAACCAGATTGTCTGTGGGCTGGTTGTGATCTATAACCATCCCATAGACGATCCAATCCGGTCATATCCATCCACAACTTTCCAGTGGTCTCAAGGCTAAATCGCATCGTGTATGGGCACCCTTACAGAGACCTTTCTAGCTCAGCACATTAAGCTGTGGACTCTTGTCCTACGGGTCTCATTCAAATCTTAATAGTACAAGGTACATTATATGGGAGAAAATACTGAAGAAATAAAGTCACATTGTGCTCTATATGCTGTAAGCAAGTTTATACCAATTCAAGAAGGATTCTTTCTCTTGGTTTTAGTGTGAGAATCTTGAAGTACATAGACATAAGAATTAATGAATTCATATTTAGGAAATGAAAAATTAAGTTCCTATTGCATTATGTTTTGAGGAGATCTTGAGGGTGTCAATATTTATATATTAACAGTTAACAGTATTTTAATATAAACTATTTAATATTAACGTTAGTTTCTTTATCTACAGTTACAGTGTCTTGTGAAAATTTTTCAGCGCTCAAGGAATTTTTGATTACATGTTTTCTTGTAAATCCTGCACCACAATAAAAATTTCTTTTACACTCTTTCTCTAATCACTTCTCAAATTTCTTCTGATGTATCTGGTGAAGTTTGAATCACCTGATAGCAAAATGTAATTTTTAGATAGTAAACAAAGTATGTAACAAAGTTATATGGCTTCTGGCGTGTGCTTTGACATGGCCACTCCCTTACAAGGAGGATTATGACCACTGAAGAAGTATAAGTATGTGTATAAACAGAACAAAATTACATTGTACTGTATTGCAAAGTAACAAGTAATGTGTTGAACCATTAATAATATTTGCCTTGTATGTATGTTTTCTAATATTTTGTACCATAATAGGGAGAATTTTTACGGTTATACTAAGAGCAATTACCGAAAATATTAAATGATCTAAAATGATGATCACAAGAGAGCAGTGGCAAACAAACAAACAAATAGAGCACTACATCTCTCCTGAGTGACTAAGCACCAACTAAAACTGCATATAATATTGAAAAGGAAGTAAAATATACTTTATACCCATATGAATATATGTAACAACTTTTTTTAAAGGGATATGTTAATCAAGAAAATTCACATGTTATAGTATGAGTTAGTGTTTGCTGTTTTATGTGTTACTATTCATCCCTATTTAAATAGGGGTGGATACAGGTAGGTTGGAACTGGGGACTTATGGCTGAATGCCCTTCCTAACTCTCCATGGTGGGGTCCATTGCAGGTCCATCACTTCCTGAGCTGAGTGTTCTACCCCACTTGTTTATCTAACATGACAAGGAAGGTAATCTATTTACTATTCTTTGGCAAGACAGGAGGCCACAGTAATGCAACGGTTAAAGCACTCGACCCATGAAGCAATAAGCCAAAGTACAAGTTCACTGTTATGTGTTAAGAAGGGCACACAGCCTTAATTCCCCAGTTCCAACCTATCTGTATCCAACCCTATTCAAATAGGGATTAATAGTGACATAAAAAGGCAAGCAAACAGAGTCAGGTTGGAGCTGTGATGATAAGGGTAGATGCCTGATGCCCTTTGTTGGGCTCAATCATGAGTCTGTCACTTCCCGAGTCAAGTGTACTAACCAATATGCAACAATGGTTCTCATGACAAGAAAGTCAAATACATTATGATATAATTAGCAATAATCGCAATACCTTGTGCATAACACTCATTAAGCATAAAATAGTAAGCATGCAAAATATTATTTATAGAAGAGATTTCTATTCTATTCTATTTCATACTTTTATATTTTAAGGGATAAAGTATAATAAAGAGCTACATAGATCGAAATGGGACAACTTGGCAATGCAGTTTGGTGCTGACGTTCTGGTATGACCGTTTTGGTGCCATCCGCTTTTTAAAGATGGATAGATTAGGTCTGGTTAACTTGGCTTAGATTTTCAAAATATATAAATCTTCTAAATGCCAGAATACCCTTCGCCAATTGAGTTTTTCTAAAATGGGTTTAGCGCCAAAACAGCAATGCCAAAATATACCAAACTACAAAGAATGCTCTAAAAGTACACATTTAGCTATTCCTACCTCTAAAGTATAATTACTCTAAACTACATTTCTACAACACTATAACTAAGTATATGATATACTCTTAAACATTATAACTACTACGAAGAAAATAAATAAGCTTTTAATACCATGAACCTGTGGTCCCTCTGGGCCCGATGATGCCTCGAGGCTACCACCGCCTATGGCCAGCGACCAATCGTTATAAGAGATACAGTAATGACGCAATTGGGATAAAAGTGGATTATTTGTGAGAAAAGTAAGTTCCGCTACAATTACACTTACAAATTAAGGATGAAAAGTAAAATATTTGCAAGAAAATTAAAGTTCCATTAAAACCAAAATGAAATAACAGCTGTTCTGAAAGCATCACATGGTTTACATTTACAGTAAATTCTGGTTATTTTTCATGAATAAAAGTTATGGCTCATAGCGAAAAGGGCATTTGCATAGCTCTTAGGATACTATATTAGGCCTAATTAAAGTCTTTCTGTTATATATCTTAATAAGAACTATCTCTTTTGCATTAGATTTCTTCAAGTAATTAGCTTCCAAGAGAAGTTAAACATCAAAGGATGTTATTAAGAATATCAGCAAAGGTCAAAAAATGATCATATTTTAAATGAGTCATCAAACAGAAAATCGAATCAAATATACCCTGATATCTAAAATTCCAAGTAAATAAACCATTAAATGCATTCATAATAGCTTTATAGAGTATTATCCTACATGGTTCAACAATGAAAAGCTTATTCCAATATCTAAATATTAGTATTATTTTTGCCAGAGATTGTCCAATAGGATGGGCTTTTGCTACGTATTTCTGTTTCGTCCTACATTGTGAATGGGTCAGTTACTAGTTAAATCTTAGTGAACTAGTTAATTCTAATGAACTAATGAAAAAACAGGTTTTCATAAGAGATCCTCTATTGTCTGTGTGATTTTCACACAAAATTTTGCACGAAATGTTACATATTCTCAATATCATTAATACACTTAATTCCATTATTTACTGTATTCTATGAAAATCACATACTGACAATTGATCCTTATAGAAAGAAGAAAATTAAACATCATTTATCAACAAAATGAAAAGTCTTGCCAAAATAATAATGACATAATCATTATCTACAATCTATCTTTCTTCCCATTTCAAGTGAGGGCTGCAAGTTAATAATTAGTTCAAGCAGTGTCGGGCAGTACGTAAGTTGATACCACACATGTAGAAGGCCAGTGTCTTTATGTATGGCTTGAAAAAATTATCAATCAACAGTTGCAATATCTGCTTAGGTAATGAGTGCTATCTTTAAACAGCATATACACCCTCTATAATACAAAATGCAAAAACAAAATCTTTCTTTTATATTCATCATATAAAAAATGGGAAAAAAAGAAATTTGTTTATGATAAATTGTGATTTGCACATTTGATAACAGATCTAAATATCTATAGTGAAAATACACTGACTACTGCTAAAAACCTTTTCAGGGCTGGATTTGCTAATGATTCTGGTCTTCTTAGCATAATACTTTTAATT
This sequence comes from Halocaridina rubra, assembly GCA_037179515.1. NCBI lineage: Eukaryota > Metazoa > Arthropoda > Malacostraca > Decapoda > Atyidae > Halocaridina > Halocaridina rubra. Next base: position 96,267 of record JAXCGZ010022797.1, on the reverse strand, counting down.
TTTTGTCAATTTTATTTTCATATGAGTCACCATATTTTGAGGAGCTCGGTTGTAGCCATAAATAGTTGCTTTGTGGAGAGAAAAAATTGGATGAGGGAGGGATTGCCATCTTCTACTCCCCTTTCACCATAAGTCAGTTATTATGGAACATATTGACTAAGGGATCAATATTGTTTCACTGACGGAAACTATTATCTCTCTCTTCAGCGTAAGGCATATCTTACCTCCCCTATTACCACTAGTTGGCTTCTATGGAATATTTGCAATATGGGATCAAAATTCCTCCTTCAATGACAGAAACTGATTTCAGTCTCTCTAATCGTAAGTAATAAAAGTACTTGGTAATTACTAAGCTATTTGGAATATGTGTTTCATGTGAAGTTACTTAGGTAAAATCCAATAAAAAAGACCTTTAAAGCATTAATAAATACAACCCTGATTACTTATCACTCATTAATGCAAAAGACTTCAGTCTGTGATCTAGCAAAGTGTTGTGACACGTAAAATCACTATCAACAATTCACTTAAGAATAATGTATTGCCAAGTTTTAAAACAGAACAAAATTAAATCTCATCAATCAGCTAATATACATAAAAACTGTATTCACTGCTCACACATAAAGCTATTTAACTTGAAATAGGCATTGCAATAATAATAATAATAATAATAATAATAATAATAATAATAATAATAATAATAATAATAATAATAATAATAGGCTATTTCGGATTAGTTACAGCTAGCTTGTAGTGAGAAGCAAAGGCAGCAACTGTAAGAGAATTTTAATGTGACACCAAGAAAATTTTACTTAAAAATAAACGAAAAAATAATAAACTTTGTTAGCAGTTAGGGAAATTAAATAAAAAATCTTCAGAATTCGAAAAGGTGTCTGATATATTCTCTTATTCCTATCTGAATAAGTAAATGTCGCCTTCTATCAAGATTACTTAGAGTCGGAAATTATACTAGCAGAAAAGCCTCTTCAGTAAACTTTAATGAACATTAATTGGATAAAAACAATGTTGATCTAGTTTGAAACTAATTTGTGTAATTGCATATCACAGTTATTGCTATAAACAAAGTTTTTATGCACGTTTCTATCAATGAACTGTGTAAAAACTAAGCTAGAAAACCCATACAACACACAAAGTATAAAAGAAATGAGGACTCACCTTAGTGATGATATGAGGATCAATCGCTAGAAGGATGATGAAAGGCGCAGAGGAATCGGTGAACAACGTATGTACGGCATCGAGAACAGAAAGCACCTTTTCTTGTTCACAACTGTCCAAACCATCCACTACCACGACTAAACGAGTTTGTTGCATGGTAAATGCATCCAGACACTTCACCTGATAGAAGGAACGATTAATTGCATATGCGAGAGAATGAGTTAATGACGTCACACTCCTAATTCTGACACTACAGAACATATTGTTTGTCATTTTTTGTGTCACCATTAGTCTCCATAAAAATGGAGGTGGAAACTGAAAGGGTGGAGTTGGAGAATGTAGACTGAATGCCCTTCCTTACGCCCTATAGTGGGCTCGATCATGGGAGCGTCACTTCCCAAGTCAAGCACTTTAGACACTGCCTTACTGTGTCTCCCGACGTTACAGCACATATGACAAAAATACTGAAAATTTTTAAACATGATAAAAAGGTAACAAGGTTCACTGAAGCTAGCAAAACAGCTGCAACTCCTACAAAGAAAGTAGCCAAGCAGGGTACACACACCAAACCGTTGTTATATGTTATTTTAGCAGTTGTTTCACGTTACTTTAAGCCCCTCTAGTGGCATAAAAACTTCAGGACAGTAGAGACTGACAAGCCCTCATATGCCTCTATTCTAACCATCTTAATAACAAATGATACTGAGGGAGGCATACTTCTCTACCTACACTAGGATAAATATAATAAAGGAATCATCTCTATATTTTAAAGTTTTTATATTCATTAATATGCCATACCAGCTGCAGCTTGCAAAGTGGCCAGAGCTGAAGAAAAAAGAAGATTCAGCAGATCTACATAATACACTGTCCATCCATATCTCTCATTATCAGCTGCACTGAAGCAAGAAAGTAATTTCAGGAAGAATAGAATCACCTATTGCTGATTCTGATATACTTTTTAGTTCATTAATACGACCCTCAGGGAGTACAGGTGCAGAATTCTATCTCAGAATTCTATCTCCCCAAACACCATGGAGGAGACGACGACAACAACAACTACAACAACAACAAAAACAACAACAACTACTACTACTACTACTACTACTACTACTACTACTACTACTACTACTACTAATAATAATAATAATAATAATAATAATAATAATATCATAAAATAAAGGAAAGTGTGGACTTACCATTTCTACCATTAAATTGACCTCGGCTTTTAAAGTCTGTAAGTAACCTTCAGCTTTAATCGCATCAAGTTTGGCTACTCTGCGTAGCAGATGACTTCGATGTGAAAAGATGAGTGAGCCGCACATCCGTGCTAAAGTGTGAAGATTAGCAACAACAACCACAGCCACTAATACCCCCAGAGTGATTAGTAATGGGTTGATCAAATCGCCATGATACGGTCGGCTAAAATATAGGTAAAAATTAATTATAAGAACTGTACGTATTCATATACAAAGGCTGCAATCCTCATTGTAAGAAGTTGGCTGAGTCAAGACACATGCATTCAACAGAAGCTAATATACCTCAGTCATTGCACTTAGGTCCTTGGGGATACAGAGTTGCCACTATTTCCCCATATTACTCTGCATGGCTCATCCACAGGGTAATTGAGCAAGAATCTGAATAGAGGCTAGACAGCCGCAGCTGTATTGTGTATAAATATCAAGCTTAAATATGCAATAATTCTATACTGTTTCAGAAGAAATAGTTTGCAAAAATACTCCATATGCACATGCACAGGAAAGACTAATTTTTCAATTTCTTATTCTCGTTTCCCAAAATGTAAAAGTAATTTTCCATTTTATCAAAGTTTTTTATAATAAAAACCTTCATTATAAACAATATTTAATACAATATAAGATATAGCAGAAGTCCAAAACTTAAATTCTTGAAATTTATAGTGTACAAGTGAACACAGAAAAGGCAACACAACATTTGCTTATACAAGTGCTAATTCAATAACAACATACATACAATTATTCAAAACTTTATCCCAAAGGAGATAAGAGGAGTGCTGGAGGTATAATAGCTTCTAGTTAGTGTGTGTGCTTTGACTCAGGCACCCCCCACAAGGGAGACTGTGGCCAGAGTATATGTAAGTATTAAGAACATTTTACCATTTTGAGATTTATACATACAAGACCACATATATAGCCATGTCATGTCATCTGATATAAATATCATATCGTAAGGAAATATTCTATAATGGTGTATTATATATGCATGTTACTTGCCCTCCTTTTGTATTCCATTAATGCAATTAAGTAAATTCATTTCTATTTTAGAATCTAGTAAAATTCATCTGCCTAAGTTACTGTATCAATATATGTTCATAACAACTGAGGGTAAGCACACAATTTGGCCAACACTGCATTTACTATTAGTTGTACTAAAGCGTGTTTTACGTCACGGACTCCCTTTTCTACTAAGGGCTAAGACGGTTGCCTTCTTACGAAGGACTTGTTTTGGCAGATGTAATCGTTACCCTGAGTGCATGCCCTTGCTAACCTCAGACTGTGGCAGGGCGCGAACCCTCGACCTGACGCCTCAAAGTCGCGGATGCTACCGCCAGAGCCACGGTGACTACAAATTTACTATTAGTTGTACTAAGGGAAGAAAATATATAGCTCTACTTCTCCAATACAAATTTTATTCCCCCCCAAAAAAAAAGAGAGAGAGAGAGAGAGAGGAGAGAGAGAGAGAGAGAGAGAGAGAGAGAGAGAGAGAGAGAGAGAGAGAGAGAGAGAGAGAGAGAGAGAGAGAGAGAGAGAGAGAGAGAAGAGAGAGAGAGAGAGAGAGAGAGAGAGAGAGAGAGAGAGAGAGAGAGAGAGAGAGAGAGAGAGAGAGAGAGAGAAGAGAGAGAGAGAGAGAGAGAGAGAGAGAGAGAGAGAGAGAGAGAGAGAAGAGAGAGAGAGAGAGAGAGAGAGAGAGGAGAGAGAGAGAGAGAGAGAGAAGAGAGAGAGAGAGAGAGAGAGAGAGAGAGAGAGAGAGAGAGAGAGAGAGAGAGAGAGAGAGAGAGAGAGAGAGAGAGAGAGAGAACTCACTTGTCAACAGGGTCTAATTCTTCACTCGATTCAGCACTGTTCAAATCTTCATCCACTGCCAATTCCCTACCATTGAAGTTTTCACTGGGTTTCGTTTCCTCCATTGTTTCATATGGCGTTGTAGGATGAATACCAAATATCCCGGCTATGAAGGCCACAGCCACCAGACATATGAGAGTCACAAAAAATATGACAATGTACGGCATGCAGCACAATCTTCGATATTTCCACGGAGACGACGAACCCTCTGTTCAATGGAAGAGAGAAACAATCTGTTACTCTGTAGTCAATAGGTTCCTACACTACAAATCTGGAGATATATTAAGAATTTAAGAGTGGCCGCTGTGGCCTGGTTGGTAATGCTCGCAACTTTGATTTGTGAAGTTGTCGGTTCTAGACTCGTCACGGTCTAAAGTTAGAAAGGGTATTCACTCAGGGTAACTGCTGTACTTGGCAAAACCAAAGTCCTTCGAAAGAAGGCACCATCCTACCCCTTAATAAAAAAGGGAGTCTGTGATATAAAACCAGATCATAAATGTTCTTTGAATAGGCTGAGCTCTCATCACAACTTAGATTTAGTATTAATAGAGGTAATGTTGGTTGATACAAGTATGTTGTTTGCTGGTGCTATGAACAACATCTTAAAAAAAAACTGCTTCAAGAACATTCCCTATAAATGCCATACAATTGTCCATGACATAACTGTAATCAATATGACATTTCTACTTTCATTACTTAGCTTTTGCTAGAAATCCCAAACACAATCTAAATTAATATGACATTGAAAATGTCATTTACAGATGCTACTCACGTGGCTTTGGTCTAAATGCTCTATAAAACCTTGTTGCAAACATTCCATACTCTCGTTCAACCATGTCAAACAGGGATCCCAGCATCTGGACGACAGAATTTTCGCCTGCTGCTGTACTACTTGGTTTAGCTCCCTCGGCAAAAATGAATCTATATTTGAAAAGGCAAAATTACATATCAGGATTACAGTATATTCGTAATTTTTACTCAATATTCAAAACTGTAAGATTCTTAATACAATATCTACAGATTTCAATTTATTAACAGCAACTTCATCAGTTTTCCTGAATGGAAAATTTCAGAAGAGAATAGGCACTATAGCACCCTCAGTATGTAGGAGTAACTTCAGTATCAGTTCGAGTTCTCTCTCTTTCTTAACACCTCTGTGGTTCTGTACACCAAGCTGTGGACTCCTGTTCTACAGCCCGAAGTTCAAATCTCGACAGTAAGTGGTATAATAATTTTTTAAATATTTAAAAATGCGTAATTGCACTGCATTGTGATATCGTTGTTCTTTATAGTGTAATAATAATAACAATAATAATAATAATAATAATAATAATAATAATAATAATAATAATAATAATAATAATAATTATTATTATTATTATTATTATAATTACTGGTGTTATACTGAGTTAGTATGAAATCTGCACTTACTTAAGAGGTCTAGCCTGCACACCATCTTTCCATTCCTTCCATTGAGGCCCAGGTGGAGAACAAAACATAACTTGTAGCACCAGCTTCAAAGCTGCCATTTGCTTTTCTAAGATCACACTCCATCTGTACCATAAGTGCCAATCATACCTGTCAAGGGAAATATAAAGAGGTAATGACTGGTAGTGCCATTATATCTCGGCCCTGGACAAAACAAAAATACAAAAAAGAAGGAAGGTGCCATAACAGTCAATTTAAACCTTTAAACTCTTATTTGGGGGACTGTAATACAGTTTTAGCACTCGAAAAGACAGCCAAAAACGACTAAAACAGATAATGAGCTGATGGTTTTGACATTCTTGTTCCAAACTTCATGAAGGACCATTTAATAAATCCTCTTCTGCAATATTATGATAATATAAACTGAGTTTATACGCTGATATGAATAGAGATGTGAGCTGGAGGAAAAGTCAAGACAGCTTTTTTATGAAGAAGAAAAAAACACTAGTTCATATATAAATATATATATATATATATATATATATATATATATATATATATATATATATATATATATATATATATATATATATATATATATATATATATTCTCTCGGTTTGCTTACCTTCTTGAGCCATGCCAAATGGCAACAAGAAATAAAGTAGATATAAGGAAGACAGCTCCACCGGAAGCCACGCCTACCATCCATAAGCGAGTGGGCACAGCAGTTAGGAGTCCAACGAATAACGATAAATGAATCACTAACAACAGTACTAATGGAGAAAATTGGAATAGAGGCTCTACCCACTGACGGGCGAAGCCACCCATCTCCTCTGAAAAACAAAACAAAAACATTAAGTTACATATCAATTAGTAACAGAAAAGCTACTGATATTCCCAGGTTTAATAATGTGTCATACAATAATAATAATAATAATAATGTTTTTCTTGTTTGTCATTTTATGCGTCACTGTTACTTCCTATCTGAATGGGGGTGGACAGAGACGGGTTGGAGATGGGGAATCAAGGCAGTTTGCCACATATCCCACTGACACCACCAGGCCGGCCAAAACTGAACAATAAAAGAGGGAGGGACTAGGACAAGCGTACACAGCAGATGGACCCCATACTAGCTTGTCATTGCTCACCTTTCTTCTCAATTGCATCATAAATTTATGTAGTGACTAAAAAATGACGAGTATTAAAGGCCGTGAACTTATAAATGCTCAATTTTTACCAAACTGTGATTGTGCTACAATTACTACAGTTTTAACATATATTTAATACGATGCTCTCATACTGCTAATTCTACAGTTGCAATTACTACTATTACTGCTGCTAAAACTTCAATTACTTCTATTCTTGAAATATGTGCAAAATTACTGAAAGAGACAGATAATTACGGTTTCATGGTTTTATTAAACATTCGAACTTACATTTCCGGATATTTCATGGTAGAAATTAAATAATATATTTATCCATAATATCACTTTTTGCATTGCTAGTATGGCTACCTCGATTTGGGCTGATATATGCAGTAACGAAGCCTCATTTACCCTCACCAATTTTAGGGAAGGAACAGTAACAAATATTCCCTTTTAGTCGCCTTTTCTTTTTCTAGTGTATATATATATATATATATATATATATATATATATATATATATATATATATATATATATATATATATATATATATATATATATATATATATATATATATATATATAAAATAGGAAATTAAATTAAAATGCACATTCATTTGCGAATTTTAATTTCAGTAAGTAACATACATTAAAATACAACCATTTAGTTAATTGCATATTACAAAAAAACTTACATTACTTATATAAGGAAATTTACTAAAAATAATAAGGAAATGAAATCGTTTGATAGCATATCTGCTAATTATATGTCTTTTAGATTTTAAGCAAAATATATACGATATTTTAGAGTCAATAACGAGCCATTTTTACTTTGCATAATGGCAAAAAATTATGTCATTTACGAATTAGTGTTTACATCCTTGTAAAAAGAGCCATAACCTATACTTACAAATTAGATTTACACTTGATCATTTGGGAGTCTGCCATTATGCTCGCATGTAATTAAAACTTTTGTTCAAACTTCTTCTGAGAGGTAATCCTTCAACTGAAAACTTATGATTAAAGTAATCTTGGACAAAATTTTGATGAATACAGAGTTTCTAATCCTACAGGAGTAAGCACATATCAAATTTATGAGCTGAATATCCTTGTTCAAATGTAAACAGTCCTACATGACAAAAAGTCAATAATAAAACTTTGAAAAAAGTTTTCCAATAAGCAACTTAAAAAAAAAGGCAAATTTTTTTATCTGAATTATGCAACCTGCTAGTAAATTAAGACTAAGAGATTTCAGATCTTGTAAAGAAGAGTGACCCCGGGGTGCTATAGAGTTATTCATATATACAAGGCAACCTCACCTCACCAAATCTCTCAATTAATGGGGTTAAATTTACATGAGGTTTTGGGGATTACTCATCATTACATTCGAAATTTCAAACACATCTCATCAGTATGTTAACTAATATTCTGATATGAAATGTATTTACTTGCACAAGTTCTTACAGAGAGCCACTTTACCTTTTAATTTTCGAATTAGGAAGGATTTTCCTGAGCCCCATTTGGCATAAAGACCAACAGATATAGGCATGGAGAGGGAGGGTTCACTCAAAATATCTGCCATAGACGAAGAATATAGGTCATAACCTAACATGTTCTCGTTGTCCTCATTGGTATTTAAGCGTCCTGTTAAAAAAAATAATAATAATAATTTTGGAAAATAAAATTCTCTCAATACTTTACACATTGATTTAGCAACATAAAATCCCTGCTAAAGATTTTTATTTGGCAAATGACCGGTACCTCAAAGGGAAAAGATCTTTCTAATCACTCTTCAAAGGGGATATATTGTATGGAACATTTTGTCCCGGAGCCTTGTGAAAAATGTAATTAAATACAATCAAAGAAAACATGGCCAGTAAACTTACTTGCACCAAATATTTGCCCTAATATAGTTTTCTGGTGTAAAAGATCAATATTGTAAGGGGTTTCGCCAGCACGGTTCGGTCGGTATAACAACTGGCTGTTTTTTGGATTTCTTAACAATATCTCCACAATTCTCTGGAATAAAAAAAGAATATAAATAGAAGTAAGTACTGTACATGGTAACATGCTGCAGTATTTTCGTTAAAAGAGTGGCAAATATTCTATGATTATTCGTTAACCACTCTGAAGGGGGTAGCCAAAACTATCTCCTAAGTTCCCCTGCAAGTCGTACATGTCAACAAAATAGAATGAACTGAGGGGACAGGGATCCCCTCTTTAGTATATTCCTCCCTCAAAAGGCTCAGTTTTTTGCTCCGACACAGCCACCCCCCCTATATAAAGGGGATTATTGTTTTTGTATATAGCATAGAATACACAATATGCTGATATTCTCTTTAATATATCTATATACAAAAGCCATGATTCCAATTATAAGGGGGTGGCTAAGTCAAGGCAAAAAACTTTACTCTTTTTTTGGATGACAATACAATGGAATAGATTCCTAGTCCCCTAGCCATTCCCTATTTAGTCGACTTTTACAACAACATTGAATTCCCTTTCAAAAAAAATTAAAAAAAAAGTGATTAGACGCAAACACAAAGGTGAACAAGAACACTAAAGTAACATGTCTGATATTTATTACTTGAATATTTGACCACACAAATATATAATATATGGAACTTTTAATATACAGCCACATCATCAGTAAAGGGGACTAGACTTTGCATATTAATAGAATATAGAAACAAATACTTAAGACAGAAATATACAATAAAATAATAGTTTTTACCTTTGATCGCCCTCTCATAGCAATATGTAGGACAGTGTCGCCTTTCTTGTCTGCCACCGAGACTCTGGCCTTCTTGTCAACGAGGAGTTGTACCACTTCCGCGTTCTTCATCCGAACTGCGCGAAGCAAAGCAGTGTCTCCGTCAGAAGTGCTGTGTTCAATATCGGGATTTGCACTTAGCAAGATCTGTGAAAGAATACAAGAAAAAGGCATGAATACAGTACTTATAACACTTAATATATGAAATATTGGATCTTGTAACAAACACGAGGGTGCTCTAGGGTTATTCATATTTCCAAGGCAAGTCACCTAACATTACCTAACTTAACCTAACAATAACAGGGTTATTTAACTTTGCTTGGGGTTCTGGGGGTGACTCATCTATACAAGATCCGAAATATATGAAACAAGGTCAAATGCTCTTAATGTATGGATAAATAACTTAAGTAAGCATGGCTTTTGCATACAATAATAGTTAATCATTGGAATTCTCTTATCAAGGCAGGAGTTACATGTTAAAAGATTCAGTGCTTTTAATGGAAATTATAACACGAGAAGACGGAGTTTTGAGAATAAATGTCTTTCCTATTAACAAAAAAAGTAATCACAAAACCTGCCTAACAGGTCCGCAACTAACAAAAAAAAAAATTATACTGTGCAACAAATATATATTTTCTTTTAAATTCAAAGCATGGAACATTTTCCTGATCCTTATTATTTAGCATTGTTGTTTCACGACAAGAAAACTATTTGGCAATGTTTGAATTGTTATGTCTCAGCACCGATGTTCTTTAAAATTGTCCTCAACAACATACAGAGGACACATGAGAATAATCTCATTACAGATCTATGATCAGGCATCTAGCTTTAATTCCCCCAGCTGCAAGCTATCTGTGTACACCCCCAAAATGAGGAGTAATACACATAAAAAAGGCAAAAATAAAACAAGGGCAGAAATCAAACACTCCAAATATCAAGGAAAATAAAATTTTAGAAAAGAGCTGCACGATACACGTAAACAAGTGAGCAAAGCCCGGGCTTAAGAAGAAATTGTGTCTACAGTATCCCATCATATTTAATGGTGTGCTCAATGGGCCTATTGAGACAGCAGGGGTCACCATATTGGGCAAGTCACAACACCATCTTACATATCTTCTAGAGGTCTTGTTTTGAGGCACTGTATACAAATGAGGCCAGCAAGTCAAAGGGAGCTTTTGGCACTGAGCCATGACACAGATCTACCATGTCAAGGAGGAAAGAGCAACTAACCACAAAATAAATTTACCTTTACAACAGAAGTATGGCCTTTTTCAACAGCCCAGTAAAGCGCCGTTTTTTTGTCTTTTCCAATCATGTCTACGTCCGCATATTTTTTCAGAAGAGCCTCGACAACAGATCTGTGACCTGCTCTTGCAGCATGAATGAGATTTGAATCTCCATTTCTATCCTGTTTAAAAAAAATATTTAATATTTATTCAAATACAGATATTTTAGACTCATACAAACAACATGTGCGTACATACATACAATAAGCAATGGCCTCAATATCCCTAGTAAAGGGGGTGGCCTTGTCAAAGCACACTCATGCACCAGCAGGTAATATATCTCAGCCACTCCTCTTAGCTCTGTACACAAAGAATATTCAACATGAAAATACACATATATACAAAGGATAAAATCCCCCTTATAACGAGGGTGGACAAGTCAAAGTACATGCATTCACCAGAAGCAAACATACCTCAATCACTTGTATTAGCTCTGTACACACACACAGCAAATTCAATGTAATAATAACTTTCTGAAAATCAAGAAAGTTTTGAATTTAAGAGTAATTTTAATAAAGTTCATTAATGTTGGAACTACATTAACAGGCACAAATTATACTAAACTGAGAAATCATGACTGACTGCCGTCTCTTCACTGAAATATGCTGTACACTCACTCTCTTTCAAGTACTCTACTGTGGTTTTGCTGGAAAACTGGATGATGCCGTTTTGGCGCTAATGTTTTGGCACCATCCGTTTTGTATAGACAGTTAGGTTAGGTAACTTTTCAAAAAATAAAAATCTTTTTTGTACCAGAGTGTGTCTCCAATTGGGTTATCACCAATATAGGTTTAGCACCCAAACAGTCAGAGGTAAAACAGTTGCGCCTACATGTACAAAACCATGTTTTGCAAATTAAGTACCTGCATATTGACGTACGCACTAGCATTAAGTAATGCCGTGGCTATTTCCGTATAACCTTCTCTGCATGCTATAGTAAGGGCAGTTCCACCATCTTTATCGAGAGCATTTAAATTTGGTCGGTGCTCCAAGAGGAGATGTACTAAGTCCACATAATTCCCTCTTGTTGCAACCAAAAGGGGTGTCCAGGAGTACTGAGAAATTAATATAAATTAGTTAATAACTATATAATAAATAATAAATAAACTGGAATTAAATTTATTTCTTCATGTTTTCAAATACCCTAACACATTAGAATTGTGCTCCAAACTGAGGGAAAACGAACAGAATATAATGCTTTGAAATGTGAAAGGCACACAGTTCTGTTGCAATGAACACATGTAAATGTTTTTCAAATACACCACAATCATTTACAAGGCAGTTTATATAAGGTAAGTGTCAAGTATATTAAACAGTTTATATAACCTACCATAAATATACCCAATATCAAGGTAGCGCATTGGTTAGAGCGCTTGATTCTGAAAGTAACAAACCTGTGTTCAAGACCACCGAGGGGTGTTAGCAAGGGCATCCAGCCATAAAATTCGAGCTCCAAACTGTCCATGTCCACCCCACTTGAATGGGGACTAATTATGACAAATAACATGGCAAACAATGCTAACACATTACTTGGACACTCTATGCTTTACAGATTTAAATTTTTTCAGAAAGCATTAAACAGATGAGCACATTTTTTTTTTTACTGCATAAGTGTTTGTCTTTATTTACCATGCCTGATGCATCAACATTGGCTGAGTGTTTGAGAAGATTATCTGCAATTTCGAAGTATCCTTTTCGGCATGCCCAGATGAGAGGGGTCGTTCCAAATTTATCACCAATGTTTGCTCTGGCTCCATTCTCCAGAAGATCATGAGCAATTTCAGTATGGCCTCGACCCGCTGCCCAAACGAGAGAGGTCATATGATGTTGACCTTGCGCATTTGGGTCAGCATCTCGACTGAGCAACAGTTTGGCTAGACTGGCATGGCCTTTATATGATGCCCAGATTAGCGCAGTCCATCCGCCCTGTTTCAAGAAAATGAAAACATTATTTATGTCAAGATTGAAAAAAAGGACTAATCAGTACAACAACTACTACTTTATTACACAAAATCATTTTAATTTACTACTTCAAGTGAGATGCAATAAAAGCCAATGCTTCCTTGCAATTTAACTTAACTGGACCTAACTTTGGAGCCAAAAACATACATATTGTCGACCATGGTTACCCTTGCAAAAAAGAGGGAAACGTCAACTTCTCATGAAGAAAACATTTCACTACCAAGAAAGAATAAATAAGAAATGTGTAAAATCAATGTTCCTCTTAAACATACCATGTCTTTGTGATCCACGGTGGCCCCATGATCTAACAACGTTGCAACAGTCTCTACGTGACCTTCCTTAGCAGCCGTAATGAGTGCTGACCATTGGTCCTGTTAACAAAGTAAATACGCATATACACATATATACATATACAATGGTTGCAGTACCCCTTGTAAGGGGGTGGTAGTGTAAAAGCATTTATATTCACCAGAAGCTAATACACCTAAATCACTCCCCTTGACTCCTTTGGGTTAAAGGGTTGCCACAATTTCCCCCACCATCCTGTTTGGATCATCCACAGGGTAAGTAGGTAAAGATCTTATGCCATGAGGCCCAACAGCTGCAGATGGTTTAGCTTCTATAGCAAATGATACATAGTAACTTTTGAAGAAATAAGTAAAACTGAACCACAACATCTAGTATTAAAAAGGATATAGGTACTGATACACCTGTCAAGTCAAGCACAGGTGATATAACAACTAATTTTTGTACTTAATTAAAAGTACGGTATATTGTGGATAGAAATGTTTGTTGTTGCTAAGAAAAGGAAACAATGTCCTTAGAATGACCTTGTAATACTATATAGCATTCTGCCTAATTTCTCCAGCTCCAAGCTGTCTGTATCCAACCCCATTTGCATAGGGATTAACAGAGAGACATAAAATGGCAGACAACAACATTAGTGCAATAACACATCTCTAACATTCTTTAAATCGCAAAGCATCAAATATGATCCAACAGACACAAATCAATTTGCCAAAACTTCATTATCCTAAATTATGGATAGACATGCTGGAAAGGATGGGGGAGATAAGGATGCAAATATTATAGGGAAGAAGCAATTTTGGGATGCACTCGTACGTATGGGAAAAGAGGAAACGATAAATTTTGAGAGTCCGTTTGGTGTGAAATGAGCAGTTCTTACGATACATAATCTCCCATACCTGAAGGAAATTGCTATCAGAAAATCATTAGAAAAACCACACTTCAGTGTCTAAATCAATTATATAAGTAATTTTTATAATCAAATTTCCTAACTGGGGGATTATCCCCAGGACCCCCCCTACTTACCCTAACCAATCCTAACTTGCTAACTGAGGGTAATTAAGGGTCTTATTGTTGTTGTCTGCCGTTTCTCATGTCACTATTAATCCCCTTTCAAGCGGAGGTGGACAAAGACAGGTATGAGCTGGGGACTTTCATATTTAAGAGTCTCAACTTCACAAATAACGAGTATTCTGGGGAAGGGGATAGGACAAGGGTGTAGAACCTCTGAAATATTATAAATTAAGATGATGGGTAAAAATCTTTCATCTTAAATCACACAAATATCTCTGGTGACTGGGGATAGAGAAATACACAAATATATTCTTCGAAAATCGTAAGGGACGACTAAAAGGGATATGGGACTGAAGGGCTGGTAATCTCTTCTGCTCTGAGTGTAATTTTATTTTGCCCTAACACAGTGGACTGAACGGGTGTGGATACATGGGATAGATGGAAGTCCTGCTGCTCACACCCTCCTATCCTCTTCATATTGGAATTTAAATACCTGTACCAAGAAAAGTAAATGTTTCCTTTCACACCCCAACAAGTTGATTGACAACATGGTTTTCCAGTGATTTTTTGTTTGTGTTCAACCGTTTTATTACAAGATAGTACTAGGTTAGGTTAATTCACCCAAGTTGGGGAAAGTTTCGTAGTTTATGATGGTCTGTGTGTGTTTAGCGGCTTTACTATTCATTCCAGTTAGGGAAAGAGCTACAATGTAGGATATTTCATTATCTATCAGCTTGTTGGGGTGTGTGAAAGTAAACATTTACCAAAGAAAGGATATTCAGATTAAAAAAAAATCAGATAATAAAAGAGAAATTCAGTTAGATCATTCTTACATTGTCTTCAGCATTGACGTCAGCACCATGAGAAATGAGTTCGTTGCAGAATTCGGCTTTGCCTTTGCCAGCAGCGACGATAAGGGCCGTGGCACCATTTTCATCTTTGTCGTCAATGACTACGGAGCGGGAGGCCAGGAAAGACTGAAGACCAGCGAGGTTGTCTTCTGTGATATAAGACTCCAAAGACTTGAAGCTCAGAGACACCATCTGGTCCGACTGCAGAAGGCAAAAAAGAAAAGGAAAATTAAAATAAATAATTACAATGGAAATACAGTAATCATTAGAAAAGACAAAGGCTTTGAAACTCAGAAGCACTGTATGGCCAGAGTTCTGAAAATAGAGGAGCATCTGGTCCAACTTCAATATGAAATAAAAGGAAAAATTAAGATAAATAATGGATATACAAATACATTAATCAAGACAATGAGAAAATTAAAATAATGAACAAAAATATAGGTACTGTACATAAATTAATATAACCCAACAAATTTTTGCATAATTACAGTCTAAAATCCACTAAGTAATACTTAAAGAGTAAGAATATTTATAATACACATATAAATGAGTAACTACTCAACTAATAGCCAAAAAGTATTTTTAAATCTACCAACAAATATACTTACCCATTGTTATGATATGCGATGAATGGCCGGTCTATTTGAAAGTAATTCTTATAATTATCTTACTTAGGTTATAGGTCTATAATAATATATATATATATATATATATATATATATATATATATATATATATATATATATATATATATATATATATATATATATATATATATATATATATATATATATATATATAATATATATATATATATATATATATATATATATATTTGTGTGTGTGTGATTTTGAAACTATTATTATTATTATTATTATTATTTTATATATATATATATATATATATATATATATATATATATATATATATATATATATATATATATATATATATATATATATATATATATATATATATATATATATATATATATATATATATATATATATATATATATATATATATATATATATATATATATATATATATATATATATATATATATATAGTGTCCTAATATAAAGAAAAATAAAATATACATTTCTTGCTGGTTTTCGAACGTGTTGATAATGAAAAACTTGTTTTATACCAAAAAGATGTAAAATTGACAAGGAAAAGAGACAGAGAATGAGCTAGAGCACAGGGAAGAGAACCAGAAAAGAAGAGACAACGTTCCATATCAGAGACCCCATGTAAAAATAGGCTTATGGCGTTTGCAATTAATGTATATCAGTAACCCCGCGTGAAAACGGGTTATTTTATGGGAAGTAATATATATCTGCTAATTATGTCCTTCAAAAAATATCCTATGTTTATAGCAGTGAAGTATGCCCCTAGAAACACTGAATGGCTGAAACAGGCTGGCTCATATTTCCAAATGATTTTTGGACATTTGGGTCCCATTAGTCAAATACGATTAACATGAAAGTGTGAAGATTTATATGAAAAGGGGATGGCTATTTGTTCACTATTTCTAAGTCATCCTTCAACACATATATTGAATTATTTTCATGTGATATTAATGGCTGTACTTTCTCAATGTCCAAAACCAGTAGGGAAGTTGGAGTCCTTTTTTTTATTGTGACGATGAGGGCTGTTTGATCCCGTTTTCTAAGGATATTCTTCAACACAAGTTTGAAGACTGAATCAAGCGCCGATTAAGCACCTGAAGTAATATTTAGGAGCTTTATATGATATTTAGGCAAAAGGGAAGTGCCTAATGTTAGATCAGGTTTGGTTAACCTAACTTAACCGAATTAAGAATGGTTATGATTAGTTTTATGCACCCTTTCCATAGTCTAGTTGGCTAGATTAGGTTTTATTAAATGGCGACCACAGTCACCAATATCAACACTAACACAAGAAATAGTTATTTTTTACATAAACTCTTATCAAATTAAGTTACATAAAAGCATATCAGTAAAAAATAATTTGGCCCATAAATTGGGGGGTTGCATAAAACGAATCTTAACACGATTAATTATGTATTCAACATTTTTTTGTTTTTGTTTACAAGGTGCCGAACTTGGAATGAGGTTGAATGGTATTTCATGTAGGATTGAGGTATAAAGGACCATATTCTGTAGCTGATCCGACTTTTCAATTGAGAAAATGAATGACTGTTCTTTCTCTATTTTCAAAGACACATTCTTGAAGAAAACAAATGAAATAAAGAATATTACTTCATTGTCTGTACAACCCATTTCTCGTTGAATTTTAGCTTGAATGTCGGCTGGCACTGTCGTTATTTTGTCTAGTAAAAATCTAAGAACGAGTTTCAGAAATAAGGTCATCAGTCTTAGGCTGTACCTTTCCTCCCGCAAGATGAAAGACAGATGTCGTACGATGCAAGTCTCTCAGGCTATAGCTCCTCATAGCGTTGGTCATCTTCAAGCGCAGAGTTGGAGACAGAGCGCGTCCAGGTCCTCTTGGAGAACCAGAGGTGTCACCAGCGCAGGAATCTTCAGAAGAAGTCTCGCTATGTCGGCTCTCGTCAGGCCTTGGACAATCATCTCTCCTTTTTCTCAAAAATTTGCGCAAACGATTGGATAAAGTGGGTTTAGTTTCAATATGCTCAGGCACATGCAGGTTTATGACAGATACTGAACAATGGGCCATTCCCATTTCATCTTCGCTCCAGGAGGACTCTCCAGTTTCTTTAGTTGCATGCATTTTGATGAACGCCTTCAAGGTATCTCAACTAAGAAAAGGTATAGTAGTTCTACACTAAATGATGTACTTATTAATTCATTTCCTGTTGAACGAATATCTTTTTAATCGACTTAAAAAGAAATACGCGCACACATTGGCAGATTGTCTACGAATGAGATGCATAATTCTTGTCGGGGTGTGATAGCCTACCCATCAGTAATATTTGTTTGTATCTGCCAATAACATTACACAAAATCGTCAACAACCTAAGATGCCACAATGCAATATTTATATCTATAATTTTTGAGAGATATATATAAACAATAACAAACATAAAATCCCAAAACAAAATACAGAGTTACATCCAGGAAAGAGAAAGGTGTTATGGTATTATCAAATCGCTCTGAATAAAAGTTTTGGCCTTAGAAATTTAACCCAGAAAAGTGAGTTATCACTCTTCAAAATGTCATTGTCCTGAATATATTGGATCAGCTGACTGTCACTGGCGAATACTAATCCAGGATCTTCGCAAAAGAATACGCAATTAAGAGGAATAACGAGCAATATATTCATTACATAACAGATATCTATTTTCGTTACATAACAGATATCTATTTTCGTTACATAAGTACAAAACCAAAGCTTAATGGAGTTTTACACCAAAATCTGATCTTTTTCTACCATATAATAACAAAATAATATAAAACTATAATTATTTTTTGTTTATATAATTTGATTAAGGACGTCAAGCAATATACTTATACAGTGCAATGTCATGAATATTTATACATTTTAACGAAGCAGTGGCCTAGTACGATTATGACATGATCTAGTCGTAATGTCTGAGAGAGAGAGAGAGAGAGAGAGAGAGAGAGAGAGAGAGAGAGAGAGAGAGAGAGAGAGAGAGAGAGAGAGAGAGAGAGAGAATAAATTGCTTCAAAACGAGACTAATCAAGTGGTATATCACATACATATACACATTCATTTATACACATACATACACACACGCATTTACTCATGCACACACAAATACAGAGAGAGAGAGAGAGAGAGAGAGAGAGAGAGAGAGAGAGAGAGAGAGAGCAATACTTTTAAGCTTATAAAATGGAATTCGTGAGGGGGGGGGGGGCAAAACAGGGGGGGGGGGCAGTTTTGCAATTCGTTTTTGCGGTAAAATTCATTTTTACAAGATATAATCCTGTGACGGGTGAGGAAACGGTAGCTCTCTGGTAGAGCGAGAGAGTCGGGAAGTGACAAGACTGACCAACGCCGGTTCGATCCTGCCGCGAGGCATTAGAGGTATATCCACCCTTAATCTCCAAGTTCCAATCTGTCTGTGTCTGCCCCCAGTCGAATGGAGACTGAGACATAAAAACGGTTAAAATAATCATGTGTGATGGGTGGAGTCTAGCCACATGATGGGCGAGTTGATCTTCCTCTGCCTCCCATAGTACATTTTCACTTATCTGTTACTCTACATTTCATCTTTCTTTCTCCTATAGTGGGGATAGGAATACTGCCTCATGTTCCCCTGCATGTGGTAAAAGTCACCTAAATGGGGCAGACCGAGGGAAATCGGATCTTCCTATGTATATACCTAGCGTGAGTCAAGGCAGAGGAGGAGGCTCTGGTAGGAAAACTCCAGCTAGAAACCTAGTATTTGGGTCTTTGAATGTGCAAGGTTGTAAAATGACTGAGAGTAAAAGGAGATTGGGTAGCATGTTTGTGATAAAAGATAGACGTTTTAGTATCGAGTGAAACAAAGTTAAGAGGGAAGGTCTTCTGGAGATTGGGTGCGTGCTTCGACTCAGCCACTCCCTCTTACAAGGGGTATTATGATCTATATTTACATATGGATATTTCAAAAATTATTGAAATATAATAATAATAATAATAATAATAATAATAATAATTATTATTATTATTATTATTATTATTATTATTATTATTATTATTATTATTATTATTATTATTTTATTATTATTATTATTATTATTATTATTATTATTATTATTATTATTGTTATTATTATTATTATTATTATGCTAGTTAATTGAGTGCTAGCAAGTGATGTCTCTAAAAATAGCAACACATATTAACATAATCAGCTAATGTTGTCCTTGCCCTGAAAGAGAGCCGGTTGAAACTGGCATAACTCCGAAAGGCGAAGCAACCAACCATATGGAGATAGCTTGTATTCTGCTTACTCAGCAGCTTAATCGAGTACATCACTGGTACAATTTCCCCAAACATGTCACAGGCAAACGGTCTTGAGTATTATTGCTTATGTATGTACAGTTAGGGCATTTACACAATCAGTGTCACAATACTATAAAGAAGTGTTAAAGTTTGTTTATAGCAAAATAGTTTGTATTTTTTTAGGCAAATATGTCCATTCTCATTAGAAGAGCGACTTATTTCTGCCTTGTCCTTAAACTTCTACTTTTTATTCATCTTACTATATTCTTGTTGCTCGGGCCTGATGGGTGCAGTTTCTTGACTGTCCCGGGGTCACACTTAAAAAAGGGGTCTTTATAATGAGATTTAGAAGAATTCATATATGTCACACGCTCCCTCTTTAATAATCTTAATAGAAATCTCAATATTCTTGTAAAGATTTGTCATCTCAGTCAAACTTCGAACTATGAAACAAGTGGTGTCTTTCGGAAACTTCATAGAAAAGCATTTCAAAAACAAAGTGGAAGAGATTGGTTCAAATTTCAATCTTAGTTCTTGTAAGCAGCTCCTCCAGTTGTGCAGGGGATTTTTAAGTCCCTGAAAGAAGTACTGCTCTGTTAGCAGTGCTGGTTTCTTTCCAATTTACCTTCCTGACTACGTCAAGTCTAAGGCACGTCATCTCCTTATCTCTCCCTAAGCACATGGCCTCGATATTTTAATGGTGCTTAGAAAAGGTTCTTTGCTCTCTGTATTTTACTAGTATTATTTTCGATGATGTGCTGCGGAGTTGCATAGCTGAAATTCATCATATATGCCTAGGAGGTAGTATCACACCCTGACGGCAGTGTATTTGACAATTCTAAGAACTGAAGACATGAACTGACTAAACTTTACGATGTGTATTTGCAGCTGCTTGCAAATGCATACCTCCAACTATCTACCATATTTAATTATCATTCTTGGAAAGAAACAACTCTTGTCAATATCTCACTTGGTATAAGAAGCACTGAAGAGCCACAAGGTTCTTAGAAATATGAATAATATATTCAGCTCTTGTCAATATCTCACTTGGTATAAGGAGCACTGAAGACCAACAAGATTCTTAGCAATATGAATAATATATTCAGAAATAATTCGTCATGTAGTAGGTTGGCTCATGGCACCAGCCGCCCGTTGCGATACTACAGCTGAAGGTTTTTTTGAACTTAAATAGGTCTGTCCAGGACAGTTCGATGTTAAATGTTCCTTCAGTTACGGTTCTATTTCTATGCCTACAGCTACACTGAATATTCTTGGATATTCATCACACATCTTTTGTTGTCCCTTCACATCTGACAGGTCATTGCGCTCTCCATCTCTGTTTCTCTTTACACTATGTATTCTTCGTGCCCAGGCCCGGTGAGGGCCGTTTTATTTTGTAATTTTTTTGGCCCGTCCTGGTGTCACAATCATAAAAAAAAAAGCTCTTGTCATTATCTCACTTGGTATAAGGAGCACTGAAGAGCCACAAGATTCTTAGGAACATGAATAATATATTCAGCTCTTGTCATTATCTCACTTGGTATAAGGAGCACTGAAGAGCCACATGATGCTTAGAAACATGAATAATATATTCCTAAGCCAACGTATGATGCCCATTACGAAAGAACCGCAAAACTGGGCATTTTTTCAAAAGACAAGACCTTACTGATTTATATGTCGTTATCTGTCTCCATTTGGGGTGGACATAGATGGACTGAAGCTGGGGATTTAAGGCTGGTTACCCTTTCTATCGCCCAGCCGTGGGCTCGAACGCAGGTTTATTACATCCTGAGTTCATCACTCTACTGGTTATGCTGAGGAGGTCTCCAAAAGGTAAGATCTTATTGATGAGTTATTTAGACATGTGTTTATATTACTGTATTCCTGGACGAATACGCTTAAAACTGACAGGAGACCCAGTGCTTTAGCAAGATGGTGTGCCTTTTCACACTGGTCTTACGGTTAGACACTTTCTGACCTAAAATTGTCCAAACAGCCGCCCGTTGCGATACTACAGCTGAAGGCTTTTTGAACTTAAATAGGTCTGTCCAAGACAGTTAAGTCTTCCTTCAGTTACGGTTCTTTTTCTTTGCCTACAGCTACACTGAATATTCTTGGATAGTCATTACACATCTTTTATTATCCCTTCACATCTGACAAGTCATTACACTCTCCATCTCTGTTTCTCTTTACTTTATGTATTCTTCGTGCCCAGGCCCGATGAGGGCTGTTTTATTTTATTATTCTTTGGCTCTTCCTGGTGTCAAAATCATTAAAAAAAATAAAAAAAATAAAATGGAAAACATGGATCCATCTGCTGAACTCCATTTTCCACCAGGTTTGAGCGACTAGATTTTCTGATCCAGTATTGGAGGTTAATATTTACACCTTTTTCTTCAATAAAGTTATAGGATAAGGTAAAGATTAGCGACCCCAAATGCATAAAATAACCTTGTTAACTGTTAGGTTAAGTTAGGATAATGCCAAACCGAACTAATATAACCTAATCTAACCCGAACTAACCTAACAATTTATGGGGTTATTTAATGTTCTGGGGTTACTAGTCTTTACTTGGTCCGCCATTTCTTCTAAGCTGCCTTACGAACTAGGAAAATTACTTCGGTTTAAGGTATGACTATATTATATGCAAAACGCATCTGTAGTGATCATCCGAATCTCACCAACACTTCAATATGTGATACAAGTGGTGACGTTAAAAATACATATAACTCCCATAATTAAATGTATTTTTCCACTTAAATCCATTTTAAAAGAATAATTTTGTCAAGGAAATACTGGAAAATATGGACCTTAAATCCATTTTAAAAGACTAATTTTGTCAAGAAAATAATGAAAATTATGGACCTTAAATCCCTTTTAAAAGACTTATTTTGTCAAGAAAATAAATAATGGAAGTTATGGACCTTAAATCCCTTTTAAAAGATTAATTTTGTCAAGAAAATGATGGAAGTATGGACCTTAAATCCCTTTTAAAAGACTAATTTTGTCAAGAAAATAATGGATGTTATGGACCTTAAATCCCTTTTAAAAGACTAATTTTGTCAAGAAAATAATGGAAGTTATGGACCATAAATCCCTTTTAAAAGACTAATTTTGTCAAGAAAATAATGGAAGTTATGGACATTAAATCCTTTTTAAAAGACTAATTTTGTCAAGAAAATAATGGAAGTTATGGACCTTAAATCCCTTTTAAAAGACTAATTTTGTCAAGAAAATAATGGAAGTTATGGACCCTAAATCCCTTTTAAAAAACTAATTTTTTCAAGAATATAATGGAAGTTACGGACCTTAAAACCCTTTTAAAACACTAATTTTGTCAAGAAAATAATGGAAGTTATGGGCCTTAAATCCCTTTTAAAAGACTAATTTTGTCAAGAAAATAATGGAAGTTATGGACCTTAAATCCTTTTTAAAAGACTAATTTTGTCAAGAAAATAATGGAAGTTATGGGCCTTAAATCCCTTTTAAAAGACTAATTTTGTCAAGAAAATAATGGAAGTTATGGACCTTAAATCCCTTTTAAAAGACTAATTTTGTCAAGAAAATAATGGAAGTTATGGACCTTAAATTCCTTTTAAAAGACTAATTTTGTCAAGACAATAATGGAAGTTATGGACCTTAAATCCCTTTTAAAAGACTAATTTTGTCAAGAAAATAATGGAAGTTATGGACCTTAAATCCCTTTTAAAAGACTAATATTGTCAAGAAAATAATAGAAGTTAAGGACCTTAAATCCCTTTTATAAGACTAGTATTGTCAAGAAAATAATGGAAGTTATGGACCTTAAATCCCTTTTAAGAGATTAATTTTGTCAAGTAAATAATGGAAGTTATGGACCTTAAATCCCTTTTAAAATACTAATTTTGTCAAGAAAATAATGAAAGTTATGGACCTTAAATCCCTTTTAAAAGACTAGCCTGCTGGCTAGTACAGTGGTAACGCGCTGGCTTCGCATTCACGAAGTCGAAAGATCGGTTCCCGTCCAAGACCGAGAGTTTACACTGTTTACTGGCAGGAACTGCTGTGGTTGGACACCACAGTGGGGGGTTGGGGCTTGCCCTGGCTGACGAATACCCATTGTATTGAAATGGAAATAAAGTTTGTTTGTTTGTTTTAAAAGACTAATTTTGTCAAGAAAATAATGGAAGTTATGGACCTTAAATTCCTTTTAAAAGACTAATTTTGTCAAGAAAATAATGGAAGTTATGGACATACAAGCTGAAAAGGAATTTAAAGGCACAATGAAAGCGAGTTTAAAGGTATAATCAAGATGACGTTACTAGATAAACCATCAGAGAATAATAGTTCACAAGAAAGAGAGAAAAAGAGAGAGATAAATAGATAGATAGAGAAAGAGGAAAACTGGCATCGATTTTGACGTCTTCAAACTTACAGTAATAAATGATTATTAGTGATTTACGCAATACATGTCAAAAACGCTTCAATATATAAATGATTATAAGTGATTTACGCAATACGTGTCAAAAACGCTTCAATATATTCTGATCCCAAGTTTAGGAACGAATTTATTCCTGATAAATGGCACTCTCTCACCCAATAAATTCCTATTTTTATCCTTACATCATATTAAGAACAGGCGAATGGCAAAAATGCATTGAAGAATGCACTGGGTTGCACCGGGTACAAATGATATTTTCAAACTGCAGATAGAGCAAAGTAATCCCCTTATTGCTTTCTTTTTTATGTCGGCTACCCCCCAATTAAAGGGGGAAACAGCCAAGGTAGGTAGATAGATAGATATAAATCATTCGCGTAGGTTACAGAAATTTGTATCTATTTTTCCATCTAATTTTCATCTAAAACGTTAAATTAACTGATTACGTCAATTTATATTTGATAAGACTTAAGGATTTATTAAAGCTTCAATATTTCTCATAAATTTCTTCGTTTCATGCACTTGACAGTCATAATTTAACAAGACTACGTAAGAGATAAAAAGACGGTTTTTAAGTTACGGACTCCCTTTTCTACCAAGGGCTAGGACGGTTGCCTTCTAGAGAAGAATTTGATTTGGCTGATGTAATCGCTACCCTGAGTGATGCCCTTGCTAACCTCGGAATGTGGCGGGGCGCGAACCCTCGACCTGCCTCCTCAGGTTCGAGGACGCTATCGCTTTGTCATGGTGACTACGAGACCGCGTAAGAGATATTATTTATAAATGATCAGAAATATATTATATTTTCAGGCCAGGCGAATTAATGGTCATAATTTAACCCAGAAAGTCCTATTTTTATGACTTTTTCTAGTTTTATGTGTCACAATTAGTCCCCATTCAAATTGGGGTGGATACAGACATGTTGGAGCTACTAGGGGGGATTAAGGTTGGATGCCCTTCCAAACACCCAGCGGCGGTATCGCATCCGCAATAGTCTGGCTTGTCAATTTCAGACTCGCACTCTCTACTGAGCTACCAATACCTCCATTTTTGCATATTATCGCTTCACATCTGACAAGCCACAACACTCCCCATCTCTGTTTCTCTTTTTGTTTTCTTCGTGCCCAAGCTTGATGCCCGTCCTGGTGTCACAATCATAAAAAAATAAAATATATAACATTATATGACATTAACATGAGCTCTAAAAGGTAAGTACCTTTGGAAATACATAATAAAACATCAGTCGTTGATATAAAGCTATACGAATAAGTACTATTTTTCTCTTCTAAATCAAAATATGATATAGGTACATACAATGTAGACAATTGGGACCGCGGTACTACAGGAGTTAAGAGCACTCAACTTGGGAAGTGACAGATCTTCGATCGAACCTACCACGAGGCATTAGAAAGGACATTCAGCTTTAGTTCCTCAGCTCTAACCTGTCTGTATCCACCCCAATAATGATGCAAGGCATTAGAAAGTTCATTTAGCTTTAGTTCCTCAGCTCTAACCTGTCTGTATCCACCCCCATAAAGACACGCAAAATGACAAAAAAACAATATACAGACAGAGTAGAAGTTGAGCACTAATACTTAATTAACTCTACAAATCTATATCATTTAAGCACAATTTGTAGCAAACCAAATAACCGTTGTTTAAAACCCTTTAAAACAACTGTTTATCTGGATAAGTTCCATTTTATATCTCCATATAAAAATGTTTTTCTTTTATAAGCAGTATCACTAAGTGTTGTAATTACCCTACTAATCAGGCCCTCCTCCAGAGGGAGATTATTGAACCACTGTACAGACTCTAAGTTACAATTATTCCCATGGCTTTCGACCTGTAAAATTCGTAAAATTTTGTCAAATCTACGAATTTTTTCAATTCATTATCAAGGTTACAGCAGATTCCTTGGCTTTTAACCAACTAAATTCACTCCAGATTCATTAGATCTGCAGATTTTGCAATTTAATCTCAATTACAGATGATTTTTTTAACATTCAATCTACAGAATTCACTCCAGGTTCATTAAGTCTATAGAGATTTTTCAAGTAATTCTTGCCATCTTCTAAAACACCATTGATGAAACTTATATTCAGATCCTGGATAGTGGCTGAATGTATATTACAAGAGCTTTTAAAAGCGAAGCCCTGACTTTACAAGTTGGTGACAGCTAGCTGCAGAACTAAAGCTTGATCATCTCCAAATATCTTTTATTTTATATAGATTCTTCACCCACGGATGGGTGGAAAAGGCCATGGAGGACCCATAGGGTGGTCACCAGCAGGCACAGGCCCCCCCACTATGGTGCCCAACCACGGCAGTAACCTCCCCAGTAAACAGCTTAAACTCTCTTGCCTAGATGGGGCGCGATCCCTCAACCTCGGGAATGCGAGGCCAGCGTATTACTACTGTACTGGCCAGGAGGCTAAATATATTTAGTGAATGAGTTTAAACAATGCAGTATTTCCATTGATATTAATTTTAATTTTTCTTACAAAGGATATGATGGACATTTAAGTATTTCAGTATAGAGCCATATTTTATTATCTGGACCTAGTATATATACTGATAAATGAAGATCAACCTCATGTCAAGGAGCAGCTGCATTAAAGCATTAAAGCCTGGTGTAAGTTACTGGACTAGCCATAAGTTCACAAGTGAAAAGGCCTTAATGTAAAAACTGTTTAGTCCTGTAAATTCTTGCTATATTTTGTCATATATATCAGGTATTCTATAGCATAAACTATTTACATACACTAGGAGTATTATTGAATATGCTCCACAAGATGTTTCTAATTTATTTTGTTGTCTGAAAGAAACAATAATAAATCTAAAAATTACCAGATATATATACAATAGAATAAAACAATACATATGTCTCCAATATCTTAAAATGAAGACCAGATAAAAATTCATTAAGTAGTAAAAAGTTTTTCTTAAATATTAGAATCTGAAGAACTTCAAAGAACAGCAAATGTTTTCAAAGACACTACGAAAAATACTATTCTTCTACACTGAAAATAATGGCACAGATATTTCTACACTAGAGTATAATCCTTATAAATACATGCTAAAAACATATAGATGTTCAAGAACTTTTTAAAAAGCTAATATAAACGACTAACTTCTAATCTATAGACTATTAAAATATCTAAGCTACAATGCAATATATTATAAATAAAACAGCTTCTCTACGTGCAACTCTGTAAAAAAAGTTCAAAATAATACTACATAAACGCTCTACGCTAGTTAGGCTTTAAGAATCTGACTAGAGTAATGGCCTGAATTGGACCACTCTAGTATTGTATTATTTTTAACAAAGCTGATGAGCGTTATATTAGTGAACCAAGAAAACGGCGACGTTTAAAACGAAGAAAGGTGAGAGCAGCATCAGCATCAATTCAGGATCAAAATCATCAGCATCATTTAAAAAGCAGTCTCCTACCCGGGTATGAGAACCCCCGATGTTGAAGGAGAACCGGCGTGCAGCCAGGGATGGCGTGAGACTCAGCAGTGAGGATATAGATGGCCGCCGTCCAGTGCTTGGAGACACAGAGAGAGTGGAGAGAAGGGAAGCACGTCGTTGGTGCTGTTCAGGTGTAGGGATGAGCAAGGAAGGACGGTGAGTCCCACAACGACGTGCTAGACCTACGCATCCCACGCTCTTTGACGCATCCTCATCATCTCCATCGTCATCCCCCGTCTCCGTATCGGGTGGATCCGAGGAGTCATTGGGATCTGTGTCGTGGTTCGCTGGATCCACGGTAGGGGGGCGATGACTGTTGGTTGTTTTGTCCATGGTAGTGGAGGAGATGGTGGATGTGACGGTGTTTGTGGTTGTTGTGGTGGAAGGAACGGAGACTGAGAGGACTGTGCTGATTGAAGATGAGGATGATGATGGGAATAGTGGCTGGAGAGAGGGTGACACATGTAGACCTGCTGGTGGAAACTCTGGGGAATACTCACTCGTAGGTGATACAGAAGGAGATGCCCCTGGGGAGTTTTCAGGTGTGTTTTGACGGAGGCATATTACTGGTATATTAGAAGAGGAATCGGGTACAAGCAAAGGTGTAGGTGGTGGAGCTTGGGCTGATATGTTGCTTCTGGAGCTATGTATAAGACTTGGGGTAGGCAGACTGGAGCTTGTTTGAGTACTTTGATATACTGAGTGACAAGGTAGAGGCGTAGAAATAGAAAAGGTTGATACCAAATATGAAGAAGAGCTACGTGAGGATAATGTGCTCGTAACCGTGGTCTGTGGAAATAAAAGTGTGGATGCAACAGTAGGAGAATTACTCTTAGAACAGTATATATAGCTGTGTCCTGTTGTATACTGATTAGATACAGAAGTCGAAGTTGTATTACAGGGCAGAGATGGGATCTGTGAATCTGAAACACATGGTTGCTGTGTGGCCTGTTGTAATGATGAGGTAGCTGATGAAGATGATGAAATCGATGGATTAGGAATTGTTTGAGATTGCAGAGATGATATGTTGTCAGGTTGAGGAGGGGTAACAGTGACCGTTGGACGAGTGTTGTATATGGTATTGCGTATATGTGCCATACTGACATGACGTGATATGTGAAGAAAAGGGAAATGAGAAGAAGGACTCTCATCAAGAAGGGGAATGGTAGGTTCATCATCATTACTGTCTACATTAGAACGAAGGTGACCATCCATAGCACAAACTCAGGCATCAACATAGAAAATAGAGGATACTTACAACACGCCAGAGAAAAAACTACAACAGAACAGAGATAAGAACCAGACGAGATTGAGCTGCTAATTTTGTTACACAGGTGCATTAGGGTACAAATACAAAGATATTGTTACAGATGAGAAAAGGAAGGCAAAAAGATAGCTGGAAAAGTTAACGTCTTGAGAAATATCTTGGTAAGGATGCACAGGTACCAATTAGCACTTTCATATCACATGAATGAGGGTACATTATCACAGGTAATTGCAACTGACAATGGACTGTGAAACGTGGAATGACTGGTTTATGTATTTAAGGTAACAGAGGCCAGGGAAAGGAAGATGACGTCCTGAAAATATGAAATTACATCCATGAAATCAAGTCAGTATTCTTCAAAGGAGGGAACATAACAAATTTCAGTAACTGTTACTAGACATCTGGAATAACAGGGAGGTATTGTACAGCAAACACCATGAGGCATATTTTTTTTATCAGTATGAGAAGGAGTCATGAGATTAGTTATATTTATAGATTCATTGCACACTTTAATATTTGTGAAACTGGTTCAATTTACAGCAGACAATGCAAAGACCATATTTATTCATCCATTGGAATGAGGATAAACAATGGAACAGACAACATTTTTTTGGGGGGGAAGTCTAAACTACACCTGGTAAGCCACATTCCCGTTTTCTCTCCTGAGAAGCAAACATAGAAAACGGTCCTCACAGGCATAGCTTAAACTCTTTAAAAGAAATTCCAATAAATAATAATCATAAATACTTGGTTTTAGTTATTGGCACTCCTTTACTTAGCCTAAGGCAAACATTACAGCAAACACACGCATTACTCCAGCTGTGTATCAATGAGTGGATGTGGAGAGAATACACATAATATTGGTCAGTATTAACCATAGACACACTGTAAAATTTGATTCATTAGATAAATAGATAGATAGATTGGGAGAGAGAGAGAAAGAGAGAGATGAGCAACTGCAATAAGAAATGTCCCGAAAGTGGTTTACAACGAAATAAAAAGATGGGTAGATAGAGATAGACAGATAAATAGATATATAGCAAGATAAAGGTAGATAGATAGACTTATAAAATTGAGAGAGAGAGAGAGAGAGAGAGAGAGAGAGAGAGGAGAGAGAGAGAGAGAGAGAGAGAGAGAGAGAGAGAGAGAGAGAGAGAGAGAGAGAGAGAGAGAGAGAGAGAGAGAGAGAGAGAGAGAGAGAGAGAGAGAGAGAGAGAGAGAGAGAGAGAGGTCTCAACATTAGTTGACTCTATACATCCTAAGTTTCAGCACAGACATGACACTACATATTAAAATATAAACGAAATTGACCTTTTCACAAAATATTATTAAATATCCTTCCAACGTCCACTACAGAGTCCATTCCAAGTGGAATCATTTGTACATTAAGAAAAAACAACAACTTAAACTCTTTTAAATAGCAAGAAAATAAAAAAAATAAACTGTGGCCCATAAAAGGCATGAGCATTATATGTATGTGCTGGTCAGAGGAGGGTCGGGAGAGCGGTAAAACTACAGAGCTGAGAGGTGCAGTGGCGCCCTCTGTAGCCCTGAAACATAAGTAGATTTCCAGTCCATTCTCCTCTATGATTTAAGGAGGTATATGTGTAATGCAATTACTCTCCTTTTACAGGGCCAGGTTCGATTCCCGACAGGAGGTGATATATATATATATATATATATATATATATATATATATATATATATATATATATATATATATATATATATATATATATATATATATATTTAAAGGAGTTATTTAAAATATGCGACGAGAATATGACATTTTATGCATAAATAAAAAATATAGAAAGGAATAGCACAAAAGATTGATCCAGATTTATACTTATAAAAATGGAAAGAACAACAACAATAACAACAACGATAATAATAATATAATAATAATAATAATAATAATAATAATAATAATAATAATAATAATATAATAATAATAAGATGATGATTATATATATATATAGATAGATAGAGAGAGAGAGAGAGAGAGAGAGAGAGAGAGAGAGAGAGAGAGAGAGAGAGAGAGAGAGAGAGAGAGAGAGAGAGAGAGAGAGAGAGAGAGAGAGAGAGAGAGAGAGAGAGAGAGCGAGAGAGAGAGAGAGAGAGAGAGAGAGAGAGAGAGAGAGAGAGAGAGAGAGAGAGAGAGAGAGAGAGAGAGAGAGAGAGAGAGAGAGAGAGAGGAAGAGAGAGAGAGAGAGAGAGAGAGAGAGAGAGAGAGAGAGAGAGAGAGAGAGAGAGAGAGAGAGAGAGAGAGAGAGAGAGAGAGAGAGAGAGGTTTACCAACTAGCTGAAATACAAAACTACACAATAAATACAGTTAATATTCATTCTTCAACGGGCCTCATCACAAATATTATTTCTTCTGACACACACTCACACATATAACACACGTACGTACGTCTGTGATAAAGATTTCGATTAAGGCAAAAACACTCATTCTGATGCTAATCATAAATAAGTAAAAATTAATAATAAAAAATAAAAAAAAATGATAAGCATATGCACTTGGGAGCACCAAGATTTGGCAAAGTTCTCTTTGTCTTATATGGCAAGGATTCTCTCTCTCTCTCTCTCTCTCTCTCTCTCTCTCTCTCTCTCTCTCTCTCTCTCTCTCTCTCTCTCTTCTCTCTCTCTCTCTCTCTCTCTCTCTCTCTCTCGAAGTAGTCATAGTGCCAATACTTCTAAATTTTACACACAAACACACACATACACACACACACTTCTTTGCAGGATGTAAGGAAGTACTTTTTAGAGTAAGAGTAGTTGATCATTGGAATTGGCTAAGCAAGGATGTAGTCAATCCTACCTCAATCCACAGTTTTAAGAACAAGGTATGATAAGTATCATTAAGTACAAAATGGAACCGATCAAGAGACGGGAAGATACGAGCTTTGGGCTCTTTCCCGTAAGCACAATTAGGTAATCACACACACACACACACACACACACACACACACACACACACACACACACACACACACACACACACACACACATCACCTTACAGCCACAGAGGTATGCAAAGCGCTGATGGATTTAGATGTTCATAAAGCTACAGGTCCTGATGACATATCCCCTCATGTGCTTAAAAAATGAGCAAACTCAATATCAATGGCACTAAGTATCATATTTAAGGAGTCACTGGAGTCGGGGGAGATTCCAAGATGCTGGAAACAAGCAAATGTGATACCTATCTTCAAAAAGGGAAGGAGGGATACGGCTCTGAACTATAGACCAGTTTCCTTGACCAGCATAGTTTGCAAAGTTATGGAGAAACTACTAAGGAAACATATCTCTCTTCACTTGGAATCCTTCAACTTTTTGTAAGTGAGGCAACATGGCTTCAGAGAAGGTAGATCAACAGTAACAAACTTATTAGAATTTTATGATGAGGTAAGCCAAATCTTACAGGAAAGAGAGGGCTGGGCAGATTGCATATTCCTAGACTTCCAGAAAGCGTTTGACACTGTTCCACATGGGAGACTTATTAGGAAGCTGCAATCAATGGCTAGAATAGGTGGAAATGTTTTGGACTGGATAAAAACTTACTTAGAAGGAAGGGAACAGAGGGTTAGAGTAAGACACTCAGTGTCTGAATGGAGAAGAGTTAGTAGTGGAGTTCCACAGGGTTCAGTTTTAGGGCCACTTTTGTTCCTTGTATATGTAAATGACCTACTAGAGTCTGTAAATTCATTCATGAATATGTTTGCAGATGATGCAAAGATTGTGAAGAAAGTAAAAAACGAGAACAATGGTAGAGAACTTCAGGAGGATCTAAATAATCTGCATGAGTGGTCAGAAAAGTGGCTAATGAAATTCAATACTTCAAAATGTAAGGTAATGAGAATGGGTACAAGTGCAAGAAGGCCCAAGCTTGACTACTCGGTGGCTGGAGTACAACTTCAAGAGACAGAAAATGAGAGAGATCTAGGAGTAAACATACTGGCAGATTTGTCTCCAGAAATACATATAAATGGCATAGTAAGGGCAGCATATGCATTCTTATCAAATGTAATGGTAGCCTTCAGGCACATGGACAAGGAAATGTTCAGAAATATTTATGTAACCTATGTGAGGCCAAAACTCGAATATGCAGCCCCCTTTTGGAATCCGCACTTGAAAAAGCACATAGCTGAGCTTGAAAAAGTTCAAAGACATGCCACGAAACTGGTGCCAGAAATACGCAATCTCAGTTATGATGAGAGGCTGAGGGAATTAGACTTACCATCACTCGAAGCTAGAAGAGTGAGGGGGGATATGGTGACAGTCTTTAAATTCCTTCATGGTTATGATAGAGTGGATAGGGATCGATATTTTGATATGGCTGGCTCTAGAACTAGAGGTCATAGTTTGAAGCTTCGTAAGAAAACTTCTTTGCAGGATGTAAGGAAATACTTTTTCAGTGTAAGAGTAGTTGATAATTGGAATTCGCTAAGCGAGGAGGTAGTTAATGCTATCTCAATCCATAGTTTTAAGGACAGGTATGATAAGTATCACTAAGTATAAAATGGAACCGATCAGGAGACGGGACGATACGAGCTTTGGGCTCTTTCCCGTAAACAAAATTAGGTAATCACAATTAGGTAATCACACACACACACGAGTAAAGGGACAGGAGGGAAAAGCACGAAAAGAAGGGGATTCTGTCCCATCGTTCCCCTCCATTCAGTCGACTTTTATGACACGCAGGGGAAAATGGGTATGTTATCCCTCACACCAGAGGCAGTAACAGGAAATTTCAGAGTAACAGAAAATAAACTATGGAAGGCAGAAGCCACTCAGCTTCTCAATCAAAATTAAAACACACAGCTTAGGGAAAGTTAAAGTTGTATACCCTACAACGCAAGAAGAGAGAGAGAGAGAGAGAAGAGAGAGAGAGAGAGAGAGAGAGAGAGAGAGAGAGAGAGAGAGAGAGAGAGAGAGAGAGAGAGAGTATTGCAGTATCTCTTCCTTACAATATAATGCAGTGCTATAACTATCTGTACGTATGTATGATGTATATATGGCCGGGTGGTAGAGCACGCGATTTTGATTCGTCAGGTCTAGGTTCGAGACCCGGAGCGGACTGAGGTTAGAAAGGCATTCACTAGGGGTAATGTTCACACACTGCCAAAACCAAAGTCCCTCGAAATGAGAGTCCGTAACGCAAAACCGGATAGTTTATAAATATATATATATATATATATATATATATATATATATATATATATATATATATATATATATATATATATATATATATGTATGTGTGTGTATGTAAATACATATTTACACATGCATGCACAACATACACACACCTGCATGGCATAATGAGGCAATGTAGGACATTTGTTTGTATCCAACAGGTGCATAAGCTAAAGACACAAACGACTTTTAAAATCTTCTTCATCACCCATTGGGTGACACTTTAACAACTACCCATACGTACGTAGCTTGAGATGCCAGGGCCTCACCCGTGCCTCATACCATGCCGCCATACCCATTCCCACACACCCAATAAGCACTCGCTATCACCTGTTCGATACACTTCATTAATCTCTCTCTCTCTCTCTCTCTCTCTCTCTCTCTCTCTCTCTCTCTCTCTCTCTCTCTCTCTCTCTCTCTCTCTCTCTCTGCAAAGCTAGTCACTTGTTGAAATATTATTATTATCATCATTATTATTATTATTATTATTATTATTATTATTATTATTATTATTATTATTATTATTATCATTATTATATTATTATTATATTCATCATTATTATATTATTATTATTATTATTATTATTATTATTATTATTATTATTATTATTATTATTGAAGACAATTATAATAATAATAATAATAACCGACGACGACGACGACGACGACGACGACGACGACGCCGACGCCGACGACGACGACAACAATAATAATAATAATAATAATAATAATAATAATAATAATAATAATAATAATAATAATAATAATAATAATAATTATAACTGTGTTTATTCAAATTCATAATTTGTCTATTTATAAAAGGCAGCGAAGCACAAAAGCGTCTGAAAAGGATTCGAACCTACAGCTCAATGAGAGTTACTCACTCTGCCATGAATATCTTAAAGAAGGATGAAACTCTCAGCTACCTGCTGGAGCTAGGTCTCTTTGCTCATAGTACACTCTCTTCCCAACCTGACTCGTGGTGTTTCACATTTAATTCAAATCCTTATCTTTTAGGTATCTTTTTTCACCGTTTTCTGTGTCATAATTAGTCCCCACTCGAATGGGGGTGGACACAGACATGTTGGATCTCAGGAATCAAGTTCAGATGCCATACCTAATGCCCCACGTCAGAATCGTATCCTTGTTCTTTAAGTTTATGAATTCCTGAATTGCTTACTCTACCACTGAGCTATCTCGGCCCTCCCCCTTTCTATAGGCAAGCACAAAAGCCAAATAAACATATTACCATAGGTGAAAACATGAAACATATAACTAACAAGAGAGCTTAAGCTGTTTACTGAGGGGAGGTTACTGTTGTGGCTTGGCACCACAGTGGGGGTTAGGGCCTGTGTCGGCTGGCGACCACCCTACGGATCCTCCATGACCCGTCCCACCCATCCGTGGGTGGAGAATCTAAAACAACAACATATATCTTCTTCTTCTTCTTCTTCTTCTTCTTCTTCTTCTTCTTCTTCTTCTTCTTCTACATCTTTTCTCACTTTTATGTGGGGTCGATGTTTCCATAATTGTAATTGACCTGTTGCCAGCTGTACCACCGAAGAACTAAAATTAGGAAAATCTTATTCTAACTCCTAGACCTTCAGTGGTACAGTCGGTTATGCCTCATGTACCGTGAATCAATGCCTTTTCTTTTGTCTTGTAGGTTCGAAGTTTAGTCAGGTGTAGGTGTATATTTCATGTTTATACATAGAATTATGGGTCTTATGTATTCTTCCTATTTAATGTGAAAGCAAGCCACGAGTGAAGTTAGAAAGAGAGAGTAAAATGAACAGAGACATTCAGTAGCATGTGACTATTCCTTGTTCAGCAGTCAACTTTCCCGCTTCCAGACCGTCAGGGAAAAAGTCGGCAACGCCAAATGTTGATAGGCAATCTCTGTGTGGTTTTTCCGTTTTTGTGTGTCACTATTATACCCCATTCGCATGGGGGTGGAT
>JAXCGZ010022797.1:42500-52500 GCA_037179515.1 Halocaridina rubra | reverse complement strand
ATATGAGTCTTCTTCAAGGTTACCATTAAGTATAAATCAAATAAAATAAAATAAATAAATATATATACATAAACATATACATTCATTCACGCATACACACCTACCAATAATAACTAAAAATACAATAAGAAATATATACATAATACACAAATAAATGAAATATACACACACCAATAAATACAAGACTAGCAAAACATTAAAGAAAATAAACACATGAATATATAAATAAATAAATAAATCAATCAAATAAATAAATAAATGAAAACTGTGATTGCCTCCATATTTAACCATCCATGTCAATCTAGATTGGGGGGGGGGTAGATTGGAGGGAAAGATGAAGGGGAGGGAACGAAAAAAAAGGGGCAGGGGGGGGAGAAAAAAAGAGGTAGTTAGTTCCTTAAGTGGATCAGAAAGAGGGAAAGTGGAATGTGGAGGGTTGGGGTTCTCAAAGTCCTAGGTCACGTACCATCCCTTGTGGTCCCACTTTTCCTTTTAATATTAAATTCAAGTCAATTTTCATTTCAATTCATTCCTACCCAAGAGATCTCAAGTTTTCTAAAATTGAATTTAAAATTTAATTTTAATTTTAATTCATTCTTATTCATAGGACCGCCATGTAGTCACCGTGGCTAAAGCGGTAGCGTCCGCGACTCTGAGGCGTCAGGTCGAGGGTTCGCGCCCCGTTACGGTCTGAGGTTAGCCAGGGCATGCAGTCAGGGTAACGATTACATCTGCCAAAACAAGTCCTTCGCAAGGAGGCAACCGTCCTAGCCATTGGTAGAAAAGGGAGTCCGTGACGTAAAACCGGAACTCATAGGGCCGCCATGTTTCCTCAATGCCTCTACATATTTTGAGGATTATCGGATTAATCCCAGAATGGGATTTAAATGATCCCTTTAAGGATTAAGTGTGAAACAGTAACTTAGGAAACCAAATTGCTTTTGAAAACCTCTAGAGATACACAGACCCAAGGATTGAAGAATGAAGTACCAATTTATCAAAGCAATTTGCTCAACAAAACCGACATTAGTCACATAGGCCTAGGCCCAAATAGGGTTATTTGAAAAGAAGCAGTTTATGAAAGAAAATTGCTAATCTATAGACACACCGTCACTAACAGAATTAAATATGATTCAGCAAGGATACCCCAGCTCTAACCTGTGTCCAACCCCATAATGGGAATTGGGAGTGACAACAAAAATGGGAATAAGGCATTCTCTGCTAACAAAAATTCCTACAATTTCCTTTTCAGACTAAAATTCCTGCCAAATTCCATCCCTGACTAAAATTCCTGCCCATAGATTTGGACATTTCTCTCTGGCAGGACAAGTGCCTTCAATTCCTCTCCTAACTAAAATCCCATTCCAATTCCTATCCAGGTTGATATTCCTGCCTTTAGATTCAAAATTCCTCCCCTAAGAACCATGCATCCTCAATCTAAAAATCACTGGCGTAGAAGAATATCTGAGACTCATCTATATGATACACATACATATGTTCCGGTTTTACGTCACGGACTCCCTTTTCTACCAAGGGCTAGGACGGTTGCCTTCTTGCGATGGACTTGTTTTGGCAGTTGTAATCGTTACCCTGATTGCATGCCCTTGCTAACCTCAGACCGTGACGGGGCGCGAACCCTCGACCTGACGCTTCAAAGTCGCGGACGCTACCGCTTAGATATCATTGTTTCCAAGTTTGAAGTGCCTTTCCTGATTAAAGTTTCTCACATCTGACAAGTCATTACACTCTCCATCTCTGTTTCTCTTTACTTTATGTATTCTTCGTGCCCAGGCCCGATGAGGGCTGTTTTATTTTATTATTTTTTTTGGCTCGTCCTGGTGTTACAATCATAAAATAAAAAAAAATAAAAAAAATCCTTCCCAGTCTTTAACCTAGCTAAAATTTCTGCCTTTAGATTAATATTCCTCACCTAGGAACCAATAGCCTTTAGTTTGAGACTCATGGCTTCAGAGGAAGGTCTGATACACTCAAGCTATTTGATAGACATATCAAGCGTTCACAGTATGTAGTCACCGTGGCTCAAACGGTGGCGTCCGCGACTTTGAGGCGTCAGGTCGAGGGTTCGCGCCCCGTCACGGTCTGAGGTTAGCAAGGGCATGCATTCAGGGTAACGATTACATCTGCCAAAACAAGGCCTTTGCAAGAAGGCAACCGTCCTAGCCCTTGGTAGAAAAGTGAGTCCGTGACGTAACACCGGAACATCAAGCGTTCACAGTACATTCATTCCCACTTTTGAGTTCCTCTCCTAACAGATATTCAAATTTTCCTCTTCCCATGGTTACAATTCCTGCCATTAAAATTGAAATTCCTTCCCTGGTAGCCAAGTACCTTCAGTATGAGAATTACTGGTCAGTAGAAGAGATATATCTAATATATATATATATATATATATATATATATATATATATATATATATATATATATATATATATATATATATATATATATATATATATATATATATATATATATATATATATATATATATATACAGTGTAGTGTACATTCTTTCCTAGTCTGTTGTGGCTCTCAAGACAGAAACTCCCTCTCTTTCTTTGGCTAGAATTCCTACTTTTAAATTTTAAATTCTTCCCATGCGAGACATGTGCCTTTAGTTTGGGAATCACTGCCTTGGAGAAAGGTTAGCTACACTTCACTATTTGATAATACATACACGGTGTACAGAGTACATATTTTCCCCAGTTTGAGGTTTAGCTCCTAACAGAAATTGATTTTCTTTCAATGACTACAATTCCTGTCTCCTAGATTTGGAATTCTTTCCTTGGGAGCCAAATGACACTACTTTGGGAATCACTGGAACTCTCTTCCTTCTGTCTTTCCAAATTCTTATGACCTATCTTCCTCCAAAAAGCGGATCTATCGTCATCTCATGGCCTAATCCTCCATATCTCTAGGTCCTCAGTACTTAGACTAAATTTTTCAGTCTGTCCATTTCCTTTGTGTATCATTATCTCATCTCTGCCTTGTCCATAACGTTTTCTCGTGCCCGGGCTTTTACTGATGAAAGCAGTTTTTTTCTTTTTCCGTCCCAGTGTCATACTCATAAAAAAAAAAGTAAATTCTTTCCTAGTTTGGAGCCCGTCTCCATACTGAAATTCCCTCTCTTCTCAAGACTGAATTTCCTGCCCTCATACCTGAAGTCCCTCCTCTGGGAACCAAGGGCAACTAGTTTGAGAATCACAGGCGTATAGGAAGGTCTTCAGCACTCCTCTCATAGATGCCTTAAACATAGGGTTTTGTGCCACGTATACACCCTTCTCTTGACGTAGGAGGTTGAAGTACAAGAGTGAAGGTGGTGGAGGAAAGGAGAGAGGAGAGAGAGAGAGAGAGAGAGAGAGAGAGAGAGAGAGAGAGAGAGAGAGAGAGAGAGAGAGAGATTCTCCATTTGCTTATTTCGTCTGAACACTTTTGGAAGGA
The DNA here is from genome assembly GCA_037179515.1 of Halocaridina rubra. NCBI lineage: Eukaryota > Metazoa > Arthropoda > Malacostraca > Decapoda > Atyidae > Halocaridina > Halocaridina rubra. The sequence continues at coordinate 49,041 of JAXCGZ010022797.1, read as the reverse complement.
AAGAGAGAGAGAGAGAGAGAGAGAGAGAGAGAGAGAGAGAGAGAGAGAGAGAGAGAGATTCTCCATTCGTTTATTTCGTCTGAACCCTTTTGGAAGAGAGAGAGAGAGAGAGAGAGAGAGAGAGAGAGAGAGAGAGAGAGAGAGAGAGAGAGAGAGAGAGAGAGAGAGAGAGAGAGAGTTTCCATCCTATGGAGTACAAAGGGATTACTTCGGTGAGGCCATCATCTACAGGATCAATTGTTTATTTCATCTGAACACTTGTGGAAGGGGAGAGAGAGAGAGAGAGAGAGAGAGAGAGAGAGAGAGAGAGAGAGAGAGAGAGAGAGTTAGTTTCCATCCTATGGAGCGCAAAAGAATTACTTCGGTGAGGCCATAATCTACAGAATCATTTGTTTATTTCGTCTAAATACTTGTGGAGAGAGAGAGAGAGAGAGAGAGAGAGAGAGAGAGAGAGAGAGAGAGAGAGAGAGAGAGAGACTTATGAAATACTTAAGATATTTTTTACTAGCATAAGAGAAAGCTTACTTCTGCGAGGCCCTCCCTTCAGAGACCATAATACTACCAAATTTGATATAACTTCAAATTATCATCCAAACAATAATACCTTAAAGATTGTCTGCATGACTAAGGGCCAGAAAACAACAAACAATATTTAAGTTTTTCAATAAAAGAGAGGTGAGTACACATACATACACAAAAACATACACACACGCGCACACACACACACATGATCTATTTCATGGGGAGGTCCCGTAAACTGGTTTTGATAAACTGGTCAACTTTGACCAGGTAAAATACCTGGCGTGGGAGAAAGTAATACAGGGAGTGATTACAGAGTACACATACCTGTGCGTAAGGACAGGTATGTACATACATACATACATACATACATACATACATACATACATACATACATAAGTGTATACATGTATGTGTGTATAGTGTTTCTCCTTCTCGTACCAGCATCAACCTTCGTTCTATAATACCAGATAAAACTACTACTACTACTACTACTACTACTACTAATAATAATAATAATAATAATAATAATAATAATAATAATAATAATAATAATAATAATGAGAAATCATAGTTCAGATATTGAGCGGCAGTCTGGCTCAGTTGGAAATAACAATAATTATGTTTCAAGCGTGCAAGAGAGCGCGCATGCGCACTGCCCATTATTTAAAATGTTCTGCCCATGCGCAGCAAAGTACACATTATTATTTCATTATCGCGATTACAAATAATCTTGATGAAACAAATAGATAATTAAATAGATAAATAAATGTAACAATAATAATAATAATAATAATAATAATATTATTATTATTATTATTATTATTATTGTTATTATTTCCACTAATAACAACCCACAAGAGAACACGTGAAATCTCCGAATCTCAGCAATTTAATTCCATCTCTAATGATAGTCAAGAAACTTAAGTGCTTGCCTATGAGAGAGAGAGAGAGAGAGAGAGAGAGAGAGAGAGAGAGAGAGAGGAGAGAGAGAGAGAGAGAGAGAGAGAGAGGTCGCAGGGTCTGAAAATGCATTTTAGGTCTTGGATAATAATTCCCCTGAGCTCTCTCTCCCGAGCTCTAATATCATTATGGAAGTTCTTTTTAAGATCTTTTTCTCGGTTCTGAAAATTGGACGAGTTGAAGAGTAGTGGAATCTAAAATGAAATATGTCTTTGTGGAATACATTGTGGGTGAAATTCCATAAAAATTCCATAAAAGTTACTTTTTTTTTATTTGAGGAGAATTTATTCATTAAATTCTTCTGTCCAGAAGATATGTAAAAGATTTATTTTTTGTATGTATATATTTAAAATATCTGTGTATGTTATTTCAGCTTTATATTCATTGCATATATTGGATCAAGTAATGATATGGACCCCAGTGCATTAAATCGTTCCATACATTTTTAGGTTAGGTTAGGTTAAACTACGTTGGGTTAGGCATTACCCTAAGCTTATCTAACCTAATTTAACCTAACTTAACCTAATAATTTATGGGATTACAATTAATGTACCGGGAGTCGTTAGCTTTACTTGATGCCATGCATTTTGACATAAATTGTATTTTCCTGTTGAAAAAATATAAAAAAAAAACAAAATTCATATTTTTTTTTATTTAGAACAATATAATTCGTTGTATTCAGAATTTTTCTAATATATTTTTTAGGTATAACGTACAAAATTACGAATAATAAAGACTGACAATAAATAGGTTATAAAATATTAAAGAAATTAGGATATACAACAGCAACAAAAGCATACATTAAAGAAATTGAGAGAATAGGCTATAATAATAATAATAATAATAATAATAATAATAATAATTAAAAAAAATAGGCTATACGAGAGTAATAAGAGCTATTGACTCGCGATTATAGAATGACAGAAAATAGGCTATTGGAAAATAGCAGCAACTAAAAAAAAAAATACTAAAATAAGAAGTGTATAAAAGTAAAAAAAAAAAATACTTACAAAAAAAGAATACTGAGAACATTAAAGAATGAAAGAAAAAAGGCTATAAAAATTACAAAAAAATATTTTATATCAAAGTAATAGAAAACAACGAAAATTAAATAATAGAAAATAGGCTACAGAATAAAAATAACAGTGAATATTAAAGAATGCGAGAAAATAGTCTATTAAAGAATAACATAAGATATGAAAGAAACAAGAGAGAAAAATGAATGACAGAAAGTAGGCTATAAAAAAAAGAATGACAGAAAGTAGGTTATAAACCACGATGTAGTGATATTTGGTATAGATCTTATATAACTCTACGGTATTTATAGCCTGACCTTTCCGTATTCCGGCTTTCTCTACTTCGGGGTAACAAAGCATGAGAGATAACAGGCTATAAAGAATGAAAGAAAATCGGATATAAAACATTAGAAAGAACAAACATTAAAGAGTGACATAATGAGGCTATGAAATAAAGAAGAATTAGCTATACAAAAGTAGTAAAAGCAAACATTAGAGAATAAAAGAAAATAGGCTATACAAATGAAAGTAAATCGGTTATACAACAGCACTGAAAGCAAACATTAGAAAATGAAAGAAAATAGGCTATATAAATGCCCCCCCCAAAAATAAATAATCGGTTGTACAAGAGCAGTGAAAGCAAACAGAATAAAAGAAAATAAGCCATATAAAAATCGGTTCTACAAGAGCAGCGAAAGCAAAATATAGAGAATAAAATATAATGAGCTATATAAAATTCGGTTATACAAGAGCAGCGAAAGCAAACATTAGAGATTGAAAGAAAATAGGCGATATAAATGTAAAAAATCGGCTATACAAGAGCAGTGAAAGCAAACATTGGAGAGAATGAAAATAGGCTATATAAATTTAAAAAATCGACTATACAACAGCAATGAAAGGAAACAGAGACTGAAAGACAATAGGCTATAAAATGAAAGAAAATACCCTATATAACAGTTGTAAAAACAAACATTATAAAATGGAAAGAAATAGACTATAAAGTATAACAAGCTATACAACACAAGAAGTGTACATTAAAAAACGAGTGAAATTAGGCTATAAATAATTTAAAACATGAAGCTATATGACAGAAATAAAAACTACATATTAAAGAATATAAGTTTATAGATAATGAAAGAAGAGAGATTAGACAACAAGAGCAAGATATAAAATGAGATTGACAAAATAGGCTATAAAAAACAATAGTACACACAAATAGTTGGTATATCGCTTATAAGACTCCGGATATACCAACTATCCAAATTCATTACTAATCTTTGATATACTTTCGAAATTGCACAAAAAATAATGCAAAGAATCTGGTTAGGATATTTAAATCTAAAAATAATATAGTTTTCAAATTTATATCTTTCTTCTTAGACGTAAAAGAAGGAATTTAAAAAAAAATATTACGATTTACAACAATACATACATACATATACCTTGGCTGTTTCCCCCTTTAATTGGGGGGTAGCCGACATCAAAAAAGGAAAACAGTTTGGGGAGAAGTTATTCTCCCCTCTACTCCCCTTCTTCTTTGACGTCTCACAAAGTTTATGAAAATAAACTATAAGGGAAGTGGTAGCTCAGTGGTAGAGAGCGAAAATTGGAAACTGATCAACCAAATATTTGGGAATTCGATTCCGTCGCGGGGCCATAGTAAGGGCATTCAACCTTAATCCCCAGTTCTAAACAGTCTGCGTCCACCCCCATTCAAATTGCGACTGTCACACAAACCGCCAAAAGTGCTTGGTAAAGCATATTGTGCGCGGGTGCGTTAGGGAGGGCATCCAACCTGGGTCCATCCCATTCTAATGAGGTATCAAGCAAAGCTAACGGCTCCCAGCTTTTTAGGTCAGGTTAGTTAGGTTAGGATAGGTTAATGTAGGTCAGGTCATATACGGTTTTTACCTAATTTATCCTAACTTAATCTTAACTAACCTAACCTGCCATTTTACAGGAAAATTTAATGTACTGGGATTCGTTATCTTGACTTGATCCGGGACTAAATGTGACACATTAAAAGCGCCAAAGAAAAGTTGATAAATTCTGCGGTAGGTTGTCTTGACCTAGCCTACGTCATGCTCTGTTACTAGCAAGGTAAATTTAAAGCTGAACTTATATATCTGAGAGAGAGAGAGAGAGAGAGAGAGGAGAGAGAGAGAGAGAGAGAGAGAGAGAGAGAGAGAGAGAGAGAGAGAGAGAGAGAGAGGAGAGAGAGAGAGAGAGAGAGAGAGAGAGAGAGAGAATGATCGCCTTTAAAAAACTATTCGCAGCAAATCCAATCTATTTCAAAATTTGCCTCACCCACTTCCACTACATTTTCAACAGCTTGAAATTCATGTTTTCTTCTTATTCCTCCTCCTCTTATTCTTCTATCTCCCTTCCTTCTCTTTTTCTTCATTCTTCTTCTTTCTACTATTTTTCTTCTCTTTAAAACACTTCTTCATCTTCCCTCTTCTCCTCTTCCTTTTTTTCTTCTTTCTCTTTTTCTTCTCTTCTTCCTCCTCCCCTCCTCTTTTTCTTACCCTCCTCCTTTCATCTTCTCTTCTTCCTCCTCCTCTCCTCTTCTTCTCTTCCTCCTTCTCCTCCCATTCTTCATCTTCCTCCTCCTGCAATCTTTACCATCATAACCCCATCTTTCACCTCCACTTTCAACAGCTCTCCTCCTCTTCTTCCTCTTCCTCGCCCTCTCCTTCCTCTTCCTCGCCCTCTTCTTCCTCTTCCTCGCCCTCTTCTACCTCTTCTCCTCCCCCCAATTCCTATCTTCCTATTCTTCCTCTCTTCTTCATCCCTCTCCTATTCTCCCTCCTCCAATCACCCCTCATCTTTTCAACAACTTATACTCTACTTCTATCTCTTCCTACTCATGATGTTTCCTCCAACTACTCCATTATTCTTCCTCCCCCAATCGCAACCATCAAAACTTCCAGCTTTCACGGCTTTTCTTTTAGACAACTTAATAACCACCACCACCACCTCCTCCTCCTCCTCCCCATCATCTGCCTCCTCCACCTCTTCTTCCTCCCCCTCCTCCTCCACCTTTTCTTCTTCCTCCCTTTCCTCTTCCTCTTCATACCTCTCCTCCAATCATCACCACCAAACCTTCCATCTTTTACCACTCCCCCTAAACAGACTGAAATCCTTCTCCTTCTCCTACTCTTAATCCTCCACCTCATACCTATTCCTCGCAATAATAATAATAATAATAATAATAATAATAATAATAATAATAATAATAAACACAACAACAACATTAATAATAATAATAATAATAATAATAATAATAATAATAATAATAATAATAATAATAATAATAATAATAATGAAACAGATGCAGTGCAATGACGCATTTTTAAATGTCTTCAAATAATCTCCCTTCCTGGTCGGGAATCGAACATGGGAACTTAATAAATACACAACTCAGTCTACTGGACCACAGAGGTTGTACAACCTCTGTGGTCTAGTGTACTAAGCTGTTTTGCTCTACACTCGAGTTCGCCGGTTTGATTCCCGACCAGGAAGGGAGATTATTTAAGCAATAATAATAATAATAATAATAATAATAATAATAATAATAATAATAATAATAATAATAATAATAATAATGAGGACAATAAGGCATCAGTGATTATTACATCCTTGGATGTGTGAGGTGGAGAGTGAAACAGTATCTATTAAATCAGGCTTTTGAAAGGGGCAAAATGAGAGTTTCGAAGCTCTTATAAAAAATTACGTGTTACACATCTCTCTCTCTCTCTCTCTCTCCTCCTCTCTCTCTCCTCTCTCTCTCTCTCTCTCTCTCTCTCTCTCTCCTCTCTCCTCTCTCTCCCTCAAATAAATAGTGGATATTACCGTATCAATAACTATAGCTCCTGCAGCTTCCTTTACTCTCTCTCTCTCTCTCTCTCTCTCTCTCTCTCTCTCTCTCTCTCTCTCTCTCTCTCTCTCTCTCTCTCTCTCTCTCTCTCTCTCTCTCTCTCTCTCTCAAATAAATAGTGAATATTTCCGTATCAATAACTATAGCTCCTTCAGCCTCCTTT
>JAXCGZ010022797.1:35000-37500 GCA_037179515.1 Halocaridina rubra | reverse complement strand
TTTTGTTCATTTTCTTCATGTTTTACTAATATATGATCACAAAAGTCGAGTTATCTGAGAGGTTCTTAACTTGGAGCTCGCGGCCCCATATATATATATATATATATATATATATATATATATATATATATATATATATATATATATATTATATATATATATATGTGTGTGTGTGTGTGTGTGTGTGTGTGGTGTGTGTGTGGTGTGTGTGTGTGTGTGATTACCTAATTGTGATTACCTAATTGTGTTTACGGGAAAGAGCCCAAAGCTCGTATCTTCCCGTCTCCTCATCGGTTCCATTTTAGACTTAGTGATACTTATCGTACCTGTCCTTAAAACTATGGATTGAGATAGCATTAACTACCTCCTCGCTTAGCCAATTCCAATTATCAACTACTCTTACACTGAAAAAGTATTTCCTTACATCCTGCAAAGAAGTTTTCTTACCAAGCTTCAAACTATGACCTCTAGTTCTAGAGCCAGCCATATCGAAATATCGATCCCTATCCACTCTATCATAACCATGAAGGAATTTAAAGACTGTCACCATATCCCCCCTTACTCTTCTAGCTTCGAGTGATGGTAAGTCTAATTCCCTCAGCCTCTCATCATAACTGAGATTGCGTATTTCTGGCACCAGTTTCGTGGCATGTCTTTGAACTTTTTCAAGCTTAGCTATGTGCTTTTTCAAGTGCGGATTCCAAAAGGGGGCTGCATATTCCAGTTTTGGCCTCACATAGGTTACATAAATATTTCTGAACATTTCCTTGTCCATGTGCCTGAAGGCTACCCTTACATTTGATAAGAATGCATATGCTGCCCTTACTATGCCATTTATATGTATTTCTGGAGACAAATCTGCCAGTATGTTTACTCCTAGGTCTCTCTCATTTTCTGTCTCTTGAAGTTGTACTCCAGCCACCGAGTAGTCAAGCTTGGGCCTTCTTGCACTTGTACCCATTCTCATTACCTTACATTTTGAAGTATTGAATTTCATTAGCCACTTTTCTGACCACTCATGCAGATTATTTAGATCCTCCTGAAGTTCTCTACCATTGTTCTCGTTTTTTACTTTCTTCACAATCTTTGCATCATCTGCAAACATATTCATGAATGAATTTACAGACTCTGGTAGGTCATTTACATATACAAGGAACAAAAGTGGCCCTAAAACTGAACCCTGTGGAACTCCACTACTAACTCTTCTCCATTCAGACACTGAGTGTCTTACTCTAACCCTCTGTTCCCTTCCTTCTAAGTAAGTTTTTATCCATTCCAAAACATTTCCACCTATTCTAGCCATTGATTGCAGCTTCCTAATAAGTCTCCCATGTGGAACAGTGTCAAACGCTTTCTGGAAGTCTAGGAATATGCAATCTGCCCAGCCCTCTCTTTCCTGTAAGATTTGGCTTACCTCATCATAAAATTCTAATAAGTTTGTTACTGTTGATCTACCTTCTCTGAAGCCATGTTGCCTCACTGACAAAAAGTTGAAGGATTCCAAGTGAAGAGAGATATGTTTCCTTAGTAGTTTCTCCATAACTTTGCAAACTATGCTGGTCAAGGAAACTGGTCTATAGTTCAGAGCCGTATCCCTCCTTCCCTTTTTGAAGATAGGTATCACATTTGCTTGTTTCCAGCATCTTGGAATCTCCCCCGACTCCAGTGACTCCTTAAATATGATACTTAGTGCCACTGATATTGTGTTTGCGCATTTTTTAAGCACATGAGGGGATATGTCATCAGGACCTGTAGCTTTATGAACATCTAAATCCATCAGCGCTTTGCATACCTCTGTGGCTGTAAGGTTGATGTTCTCTAATACCGGCCCTTGAGCTTCTATCACTGCAATCTGAGGGGGTGGGGTATTTTCTACTGTAAATACTGACTGAAACTCCTTGTTCAATTCTTTGCAGATCTCTTCATCCGTCTCAGTGATGCTTCCATCCGCTCTCTTTAGCCTTAAAACCTGTTCTTTTACCTTCAGTTTTCCTCTGATAAAGCTGTGGAAAGGCTTGGGATTTTCTTTAGCCTTCCTGGTGATGTCCCTCTAATAATCTCTCTCTGCCTCTCTCCTTTTACTTAGGTAGTCATATCTTGCTCTTTTGTAGGTTTGTGTGTGTGTGTGTGGTGTGTGTGTGTGTGTGTGTGTGTGTGTGTGTGTGTGTGGTGTGTGTGGTGTGTGGGGCCGCAAACCCATTCTAAAAAGAGTGGTCAAGTCAAAGCACACATCCATTCTACAACACGTTGAACACGTCCGATCATATCATACATACATATACAATGGACGTAATTTCTCTCCTAAGTAGGGTGGCCTAGTCAAAGCACACATTCACGCACAACAATATAATTTTTCTCTTTCTATAAATTAACCACATATATAAACATAAAATCCCAGTCATTTCCCTTGTATGAGAGAGATGACCTAGTCAAAGCACACCCATTCACTAGCAAACCAATATACATAATTTCACTTCGTCTAATATGCATAGTCACGGTA
>JAXCGZ010022797.1:17500-30000 GCA_037179515.1 Halocaridina rubra | reverse complement strand
CTCCACGGAGCTATGAGGAGTGGTTGAGGTATGACCATGTATATGTATGTATGTATGTATGTATGTATGTATGTATGTACATTACTTGCCCGGAATCAACTCACTGCAGCTACCTCCCTACAACCCATTCTTAATATACAATAATGAAATTCACCCCATTATCTATCCTAGCCCTTAGTAGAAAAGGGAGTTCGTCACGTAAAACCGAATCTATATCTATCTATCCTGCTGATATAAATAGGGCCGCGTATGGTCAGTGGTAGAATGCGAAAGTCGGTAAGCGATTAATGGAGGTTCGATCCCACGGCGGGACGCTAGGAAGGCATCTAGTTCTTAATCTCCCAAGTTAACCTGTCTTTGTCCACCCCCATTAGAATGGGGACTCATCACTTCCTTCTGAAATAATCTATATTCGAAGGCTGTAGTCCCTTGATACCGCATATCTATATACGAAAGACACAATCCTCCTTGAAAGTAATAATAATAATAATAATAATAATAATAATAATAATAATAATAATAATAATAAACCTTTATTTCCATTACAATACAATGGGTATTCGTCAGCCGGGGCAAACCCCAACCCCCCACTGTGGTGCCCAACCACAGCAGTAACCTGCCAGGAAAGAGCTTAAACTCTCGGTCTTGGACGGGAACCGATCTCTCGACCTCGTGAATGCGAAGCCAGCGCGTTACCGCTGTACTAGCCAGCAGGCGGAGTCGAAGAGTAACCTTTGACACTTCAAAGGAGGAAAATAGTAGGATATAACCTATTTCCTCGCTCCACCATTCAGCCAACTTTACGACACTCAGTAGAACATGGAGCCGGTATTCTGGTTTCTAGCCCCAGGAAAAAGATAGATTCTTAGCAAAAGAAAAATACAAAGGCGAAATTCCAGGTTTCCTTGCTCCACCCTATTTCATTGTCTTTTGTAACACGCAGTAGAACATGGAGGTGATAATCCTGTCTCCAGACCCATGAAAAAGAAAGACTAACTCTTTGATAGACGAATAAACATTGGGAGATCTTCCCAATAGCCTTGCTCCGCCCCATTTTGTCGAATATTATGACACGTGTTCTGGTCTCCAGACCCAGGAAAAAGACAGAAAATGCAGACAGAAGGAGAGAATGAATTTATGGGATCTATAAAGGAGGGTGATTAACTTAATCGCATTCTATTGTTTCAGTAATGAAGCGAGGGACAGGTAAGGTTAACCTTATTGTCATGGGGAACAATAATGGGTTTCCATTTTCTCTCTTCTTCCTCCTCCTCCTCTTCTTCTTCTTCTTCTTCTTCTTCTTCTTCTTCTTACCCGTAAGGTGTGCACCTGATTCAGGCTTTCCCTGACAACTGATACTCTTTAATCCAAGCATATATACAAGAGACTGATTTTAAGTAAACAGTTTAATAATAGATAATCAGTCTCTCTCTCTCTCTCTCTCTCTCTCTCTCTCTCTCTCTCTCTCTCTCTCTCTCTCTCTCTCTCTCTCTCTCCACACACACACACACACACACACACGATTAATATTCTATCACGCAAACATACACCTGAGACTGATTTGAACCAAACACTCTAAAATACTCTCTCTCTCTCTCTCTCTCTCTCTCTCTCTCTCTCTCTCTCTCTCTCTCTCTCTCACACACACACACACACACGATTAATATTCTATCACGCAAACATACACCTGAGACTGATTTGAACCAAACACTCTAAAATACTCTCTCTCTCTCTCTCTCTCTCTCTCTCTCTCTCTCTCTCTCTCTCTCTCTCTCTCTCTCTCTCTCTCTCACACACACACACACACACACACAAACACACACACACACACGATTAATATTCTATCACGCAAACATACACATGAGACTGATTTGATCCAAACAATAAGAATACTCTCTCTCTCTCTCTCTCTCTCTCTCTCTCTCTCTCTCTCTCTCTCTCTCTCTCTCTCTCTCTCTCTCTCTCTCTCTCTCTCTCTCTCTCTCACACACACACACACACACACGATTAATATTCTATCACGCAAACATACACCTGAGACTGATTTGATCCAAACACTCTAAGAATACTCTCTCTCTCTCTCTCTCTCTCTCTCTCTCTCTCTCTCTCTCTCTCTCTCTCTCTCTCTCTCTCTCTCTCTCTCCAGAGAGGTGAATGTGTCATTCAGAATGCAAACAAGGAGGGGGGGGATCCATGTGCGAATGGCAGTCAGGGTACACATAAACATAAATAAACTTCTACACAAACAAAACTGACATGAAAGTCATGTTTAAGGTCCTGGGAACTTGCCATTTATCCCCCTTTGTTTGTTGGCTTTGTTTGATTTTGTTCTCTGTATTTGTTGACAGGTGTACGTGCAAGCTACTGGTAAAGAGATATTCATGTTGTTCTTCATAGAATTCTTGACTGAAATATTTTATCAATGTTTCCTTCAGAATTTTCGTTGTGATTGTTGTTTTTGCAAAGTTTGTTTGTTTCCTCGTTTCTTTGCTTGTGTACTTGTAAGCTACTAGCAGAGAAAATTTCGTTACATTCTAGCTATAATGATAATAATAATAACTGGATAGCTCTATATAATACCAAGAGCTTGTATATTCACAAAATGATAAACTTATATATGCAATTAACTCTGGTCTATAATTTACAGCTACCCATGCAATTAACTTTAAGCTATAATTTACAGCTTGAAAGACTAAAGGAAAGTCTATGAAAATCTACATTATCTGTAAACATATAGCCATAGGCTTATCATTTATAGCTTTAAACCAATTAAAAATCAAACAAGGCTATAAAATAAATATGCTTTATGGATTATCTAGCGACATATAACCGTAGGCTATAATTTCTAGCTTGAAAACGGTTAAAATTCTACAAGGATCTAGAAGAACAATGTTTTATAGACTATCTGGAAACAATAGAATCGTAAGTTACAATTTATAGTTTAAAAAGCTACAAAAAAGTATTTGTAGTAATCTACACTAGCAATGCATTATAGACCATCTGGGCTTATAACTCAAAAATCCGCTCAGTATTTCATAATAAATCTACATAAACATATTTTTCCTAGGCAATCGAGCAAATTTAAGCACAGGCTACAGTTTTAGCCATTAAAACTCCACAAAGACCTACAAAACCAATGGTTTTTCTAGCCTCTGTCTCTAAGAATAGCTAACAGTAGGCTATTATTTATAGCTTGAAATCCAATCATAATTCTACGAGAAACTACAGTTATAAAAGATTGTATAGCTCATCTAATAACAGTTTAGACGTAGGCTACAATTTATCTAACAAACTTAGAAGATAATACCGTGTGGATATAAAAAAAAATAAATTTAGGGACTCTCTAGAAACAGCTTACAGTAGGCTATAATTTCTAGCTTAAAATCCAATCATATTTCCACAAGAATATACAGGTTACAGTATTTATAGCCTATCTGATAACAATTAAATGTAGACTATTTACAGCTAGCTATCAAGCCTAAATCATAGCACTAGGATATACAGAAAAACATGTCTTTTAGACTATCTACAAACAGTTATCCATAAGCTTACAATAAAGGCTTGGAAATCCGCCAAAAAATCCACAAATATCCACATTATCCATGTAGGAAACAATCTAACGATGATTAATTATATCCTACTATTTATAGCCAATATCGGCCACACCTTCACCGTGACAAAGTAATTCTTAATGTACTAAGACGTGACCTTCTATGCAGCATTGTATGGTCCGAGTGAAAAATGATGGTATCATAAGATTATACACATAGGAGCTCACTGCAGGTCGTTAGGAAGGGTATTAAAGGGTTTATCCCCCAGCTCCAACCTGTCTGTGTATACCTCCGTTCGAATGGGGATTAACAGTGACACAAAACGGGAAACTAAAAAAAAAAAAAGACATAACAAAAAAATAACCCCGGAACTCCTGAAGAATTGGAACCTGAAATTTTCAGAGATTCTCATTCTTCAGTTGGGGTACAGTTGAGGTCCGTAATCTTCAGTTGGGTGCTGTTAATAATGGCCAAGCTTAAATTCTAACCTAACCTAACCTAACCGTTGATAAAATTCAGGTGCAATTCTTTATAAGGTCCTACTCCTCTATGAAAACATAACTTGTAAAATATTGAATAAAAATTGAGGCATTTTAACGTACATATGGAAAAATGAAAAAAGAATTTGCTAAATATTTTATACTATTGACAGCATATGAGATGATAATAATAATAATAATAATAATAATAATAATAATAATAATAATAATAATAATAATCTTTCAGCTTATAACGTCACAGACTCCCTTTTCTACTAAGGGCTAGGACGGTTGCCTTCTTGCGAAGGACTTGTTTTGGTAGATGTAATCGTTACCCTGAGTGCACGCCCTTGTTAACCTCAGACCGTGAGGGGGCGCGAACCCTCTAACCTGACGCCTCAAAGTCGCGGATGCTACCGCTTAAGCCACGATGACTACAATAATAATAATACTAATAATAATAATAATAATAATAATAATAATAATAATAATAATAATAATAATAATAATAATAAAGGTAGAAAAGAATATTAATAAAGTTTCCAAGGGCATGAGTTAATTGAATCTAGAAACATGTCTGTACGAGTAAACTAACAGGCCGTTCCTATCCGTATATCTTAACTGACAGGAGCACATGGTCTAATGATATACATAAATGCAGTATTTGGAGTCTGGTATACCCATATATATATATCCATAGGCCACACCCTCACCTGGGGGCATTTTTCTAAACAGCTTTTTTTTTTTTTCGGCCCAACTCCCTTTTCCAACATACCTCACCCATACATCAATTACTTCCCAAGGTCAAGAGAGGGTGACCAACCTCACATTCTCTTTTCGTAAAACATCTCGTTTTAACTTTTTTTTTCTTATTTGGCGTTTTCAGGAAAATTTGGTCAAATCATTGTAGCTCCTCCTCCTCCTCGTAGTCGTAGTATAAGTAGTAGTAGTAGTACTAGTAGTAGTAGTAGTAGTAGTATTAATAATAATAATAATAATAATAATAATAATAATAATATTAATAAATATAATAATAATAATAAATAATTGTCGGTATATCAAACCTTCTAAGCTAGCAAAACCCAGAAGTCAAATCCAGTTCTACGAATTATTAATTATCTTTATTTAACCATTCCCCAGCTCCGACCTGTCAAGTCCACCTACATTCGAAGGGGATTAATAGTGATACAAAAACGAAAAAAAAAATTATCTCGTCTCTTGAATTCCCAAAAACTCATCTACGTCACTAATGAGATTTAAACCAAAAAATGGAATTGTAATAAATAAATAAATAAATAAATATATATGAAAATAATAAAATAAATAAATAAATAAATATCAAAATAATGAAAATAATAAAATAAATAAATAAATAAATATACAATAAAAAATAAAAAGTTCATGAAAAGCCCGATACGTAGAATTCTGTGAAGCGAGAGAGGGAGAATCCAATGCCATGACTCATTTGGGGGGAAAAAAGGCCACCCCCAACCCATAGCCTGCCCCCATCTGACGTTTCTCCTCTCGTAAGCCATTGAATTAGGAGTCGAGCTTGCCAAAATATATTTATATATTCGTAGATTCCCTTCAAACGTAGTGGTACAGGTACCGGACATGTTTAAGTAAGTACTTTAAATACCTTGGCCATACCAAGCAGTTAACAAGTATCTTTAAGTATACATAGCAATGTATGTACTATAATATACGTACACATGTGATTAATATATAATACGTCCACGTGTCATTAAGTTAATATTATCAATAGTTTTATAGTTTATGAATTATTATTTTCTTTTTAATTTCTGCATCTGTTCCAATACGTAGGCCTATATGGGAAATTCACAAACACATCTAAACGAATTCACATTACTTAATAATGATAATAATAATAATAATAATAATAATAATAATAATAATAATGGACAAGGTGCATTCCATTAGTGATCTTAAAAGCTTAAGAAAAAAAAAAAGGTAAATGTTAAAAGGTATCTGAGCCAAAAGCCTTTCAGTAGCGAGGGCTTGATGATAGTCTATGTCTTCATAAGTGTCATGGGAGAGAGAGAGAGAGAGAGAGAGAGAGAGAGAGAGAGAGAGAGAGAGAGAGAGAGAGAGAATGTTGCGACATCTACATTGAATATTTTGGCATATTCGTAACACATCTCTTACTGTTCATTCACATCTAACAAGTCAAAAATACTGATCTCTGTTTCTCATTGTTTTCGTTCCCATCATTATGGTGCCCGGGCCCGATGAGGGTAATTTTGTTGACCGTCCCTGTCACACACACACATACACACACACTTCTGTGCATATTAAAGTCTAATTAGAAGATAAAACAATAATTTTATTGATTAAAAACTTTTCAGATTGTATAAAAATAAAATAGATTTTTTAAATGGATAAAATATTTTCAATGAAAAAATTCCCTATTACGAATAAAAACGAATCCGCTTTTTATAAGTCTTGTTCACCTAACGCCATTCCAAGCAACCTAAAAATGAACACGAGATAATATGTTGATACATTCACAGCAACGACAAACGCTACTCTTGTCCCAAGTGTGGTTATGTCAGAGGAAATTGTGTCTGGGAGATGACGGACAATTTATCGTCTAAATTGTTACCTCTTACCTTAATAAACGACACCTTCTTCCTGGTGGGGGTGCTAGGGTAGTAAGGTGTCTCCAGGGACAGCACTTCTGAAACAGGTGTCACACTAAACCTGGATCCAGCAATTTCCAAAAGTCCGTCCTGTTTCAGGAGTGACAACTGGCCTTCAGATCCTTCTTCAACTCTTACTTGACTCTCCCAATCCCCCATTAGCCTCTCCTGTTCATCTTCCTTAACCATCTCTTCTTGCATCTCTCTTCCATAATACTGTTCGGTGCCTCCAGGTATTTGGATTCTTAAATTTGGAAAACGGCCTAGCAGCTCCTGTTCCTCCTCCTCCTCTTCCATCTCTCTCTCTTCTTCCAGCTGTCTTCCATTCTCTTCTTGAGTTCCTCCAGGTATGTTGAGTCCTAACTTAGGAGTCCTCACCATTTCTCTCAGTGTTTATGGCGTCCATAAGTTCAATTCATAGCTTAAGTTTTCATTTTTATACCAAAAACATTCCAAGAAATATATATTCTCATTTTTTTTCTTTTTTCTGCAATCGCTAAATTTAGTTTATGAGAAGAGAAAGTACTAAATACTTGTTTCAGAAGCAGAAAAGTATATATTTCAATTTCTTTTCAGTAACTCTCTCATTATTTTAAAGATCAAGATTACGGTACCTACACTTTTCAAATATTTAAATTACAGATATATAAATATATGATACAAAGTTTAGTAAAACTAACAAAAAAAATAAATAAAACCTGAATTGTGCTAGAAAGTACAAGACCAGTTTTTGTTTATAGAGCAGAAAAGCCTTAAAAGAAATTCTATTACGGAGAGCATGCCATATTTGGGTTGAATGATTCTAAATAGTCTATAGCTGTTTTGAATGATATTAAATTTATTAATTTATGGAATATTAAAAAAAAAATATTATCAACACTGCATCCTTTCTTCTTCTTTTTTTGATGGGCTGATGATGAGATCAAAAATGCATTTACTGATGGGGAGATGTTGAGATATTCACTGCATTTTTTGATGGGCTGATGTTGAGATCAACAATGCATTTATTGATGGGGAGATGTTGAGATATTCACTGAATTTTTTGATGGGCTGATGTTGAGATCAACAATGCATTTACTGATGTGGGAGATATTTAGTTTCACACTGCATTTTTTGATGGGCTGAGGTTGAGATCAACAACGAATTTTTTTATATAGAGATGTTGAGATATTCACAGAATTTTTTGAGGGGCTGATGTTGAGATCAATACTGTATTTACTGATGGAGAGAGGATGAGATCAAAATTATTTTTTTTTTATGTGGATATGTTTACATTAACACTCAATTTTTTGATGGGCTGATACTGAAATTACCAATGCATTTATTGATGGGATATGTTGAGATCTACAATATTGATGGGCAGCTGTTGAGATTAACACTCCATTTTTGATGGGCTGATTTTGAGATAACAAATGCATTTATTGACGGGGAGATGTTGAGAGCAACACTATTTTTAGATGACGAGATGTTGTGGTCAACATTGCATTTTTGATGGTTAGATGCTGAGATTAACAATCTTTTTTTATGACAGGGAGATGTTGATATCAACTCTATTTTTTTGATGGGGAGATAAGACCAGCACTGCATTTTCTATGGAGAGATGAGATCAACACTGCATTTTTTTTATGGAATCAACACTTGCATTTTTGATGGGGAAATGCTGAGATCAACATTGCATTTAATGATAGGAAGATGTTGAGATCAAAACAGAATATTTCTGGTGGGGAGATACTGAGATCAACACTGCATGTGTTGATGGGGAGATGTTGAGAATCAACTATAAACCACAACTTTCAGGCACTGATCACTGTAGAATAGGTTTAAAATGCATTGGAAAGTTGATCACTGTAGAATAGGTTTAAAAGGCAATAATGCATTGGAAAAGTTTACCAAAACCACACCCCTAAGAAAAATGCATAAATATTAGGTAAGTTATAGAAGAAAGGTCAACTGTGGCATAACTTTTGAAGTGTCAAAATAACTGCTCCCGCAAACGCCTTTTTGAGCAAAAGCTGACAGAGGAAACGAGAAAAATGTTACTTCAAATATGTAGAATAAAGGTCAAAGGTCAAATACAGACCCATTTGAATAATTGTACAAACAGCTGAGTCCACAGTCTCCTTTTTGACCAAAAGTAGACAAGGAAAACAGGATAAATATCAGGTCAGAGTTATAGAAGATAGGTCAAAGGTCAAATACAAGCAAATTATTAGAATTGTTCACATAATTCATCACAAGACATTCTTTTTGACCAAAAGTAGACTGAGAAAACCGGAAATATACCAGGTCAAAGCTACAGAAAGAAGGGTTAAAGGTCAAATACAGACACAGCTTTCGAACGGTCCAAAATAACTGCTTTCACAAGCCCAAATAAGGACTAGTTTGCATCTTTTTCTGCCTATCAGTGACATCCACGTAGACCAGAAATAATAAAAAATATAGAATGGCACCCTACTGTGACACCAGATCTTGCACTTTTATGTATCACTATTAACACCCATTGTGGGGGTGGTCACAGGTTTGAACTAGGAAATTAAGGCTGGATGCCTTTTCCAACGCCCCGCTGCGGGTTCGATCGCGGGTCTGTCACGTCAAGCCAAGCGCTCTAATCACTCTGCTGTTCCCCTATAATCAAGACCAGAAGCATTTTATAGTTAATTTCTTTAATAATTCCTAGCTTATATTTTTGCTAGTCGAAAACAAAAACAAAAAATTGTCTGTGCTTCAAGTGCATTAACTTTAATGAATTTCTCCTTAATGAATCGCAACCATTTGTGAATTAGAAATCAAGGCAAGATGCATTTTTTTTATTTTATAATTCATTCTTCTTCTTCAATTTTCATTTCTGTTCCTAAAAACCAGCTGCGGCTGTTGGGGCTCATGGCAGAAGATCCTTGCCCACCCTCCCAGATGATGATCCATGAAGGGTGAAGGGGGGAATGTGGCAGCTATTTATTCCCAGAGCTATGAGGAGTGATCAAGGTATATTAATAATTGGCAAATGTGTGCTTTGACTTGGCCATGGCTCTTACAAGGGAAATAGCGGCTTATATATAAATATATATATATATATATATATATATATATATATATATATATATATATATATATATTATATATATCACTAAAAATATTTTTTTACTAACAGTTAAACAGAGTGACACATATTGTCAGTATTTCAAATTTTCATGTCTGATAGAATTTTTATCATAATGAACTCCAAGAATTAATGAATTAAAACAAACCAATTTCAAAAAAAAATCTTATCTTACACAATATTTTTCATAATGAATCCCAAGAATTAATGAATTAACAACAAAGTAATTTAAAAAACAATAAGTAGAGAACACTACAGATATAATCTAGACTAAACTGGAACACTTCAGAATATATGTAAAAAAAAAAAAACAATCATACATCATGTAATTTTCAATTTACACATTTTACAATAAACACCACGTGTAAAATCACTTCAGAAACTCAAACACAAACTTTAAATAGTGTTTATTAAAGTATTCTCATAAACATGAAGCACCAAACACCGGTTAAAACACGAGAATAAAATCATCAAAACATTCTGTATTCACTTCCAACCAAACACTAAAAAAAGAATATCTTTTCTCTCATCTCCTGTTACTATCTCTTCTTCGTTATCTCTTATCAGTCTCTCAAGAGATAAAAACATCTTAATCATTATCTCTCAAAGATCATAAACCAATAACCATTTAGATTTTTGTTTTTTGTTTTTTTTATGAGTGTGACACCGGGACAGGCAGAAACTGCCCTCATCAACAAAGGCCCGGGCACGAGAAAATACCAAGACGAAGGAAAGGAAAAAGGTTAAGAACAAGGCAGAGATGAGGTAATGTCACACAAAGGAAAACGACAGACAGAAAATAACAGTCAAAGTACAGAGGACCCAGAGATATGGAGGACTAGGCTCTGAGATGACGATAGATCTGCTTTTTGAAGGATGAAAGGTCATAAGAATTAGGGAAGACAGAAGGAGGAAGAGAGTTCCAGAGTCTGGAGGTAGAGGGGAAGAAGCAGTCGCTGCACCGTTTTGCATCACTGTTAACTCGAGTAGGAGCAGCTTTTCACCAATTCACATGAGGTAGCTGATTATCACTAGCCTATTAGAGATTTATTTCAGGTTCGGCTTTGAGTATTACAGCCGGATTCCCTTTCTGACACCAACCTCTTTTACTGATTTTATCAGTTCTTCCCATCTTCAAATGGGGTAACTGTTTTTTAATAGCCTCTCTGAGACTAGTGTTGGTTTGATTGAATTTCTCAGTCAGCTGCCTTTCCCGACATCAGTTTTCTCCGTCAATCCGGGCTTGGGACCGTTACTGAGCTGAATTGGTAAGCTCCTCCAAGAGGCTGGATTTCTTTTCTCATGGTTTACTAGATATGTTTAATTTGTTACGATGACATTTGTTGAAAACCAAAAATTATTATAAGAGCATGGATTCGGTTTTACGTCACGAACTTCCATTTCTACTAAGGGCTAGGACGGTTGCCTTCTTACGAAGGACTTCTTTTGGCAGATGTAATCGTTACCCTGAGTGTATGCCCTTACTAATATTATAAGAGCAGAAATGTATATAGATGTGCAATCTCTCTCTCTCTCTCTCTCTCTCTCTCTCTCTCTCTCTCTCTCTCTCTCTCTCTCTCTCGATGATGTTTATGGGTACTGATGCGTTTCAACCTCGAACAATAACGCCTCCACAATACCTTACCATGTCAAGGTTAGATAAATAGCTTTTTAATTTCATTTCTTCTTCTTCTTCTTTTTCTGCAGAGATAATTTGACTGTACTTACTCCTTTCCCATCTTTATGACACGCACACACGCACGCACGCATGCACAAGCATGGATGAAAGGATCAATAACCTCTTGTTGCTCTGAAAGCCAATTCTCTCTCTCTCTCTCTCTCTCTCTCTCTCTCTCTCCTCTCTCTCTCTCTCTCTCTCTCTCTCTCTCTCTCTCTCTCTGTGTGTGTGTGTGTGTCTCTCTCTCTCTCCAACTACGCTTGTATAAGAAGTGCCCGTCTCATATATTCTGAAATAAATGTTTGTTTGTTTGTTTGTTTGTTTGCTTGTATGATTATTATATCATCGATTCAGGGCTCAATTCAAGAATAGGCAAATGATAGACCTCAATCCAAGAATAAGTACCTGATATACCTCAATCCCTAATGCAGCACCTGCGTTAAATAATAATGTTCGGTAGGTTAGGTTAACCTAACCTATCTTAGCCATTCTTGAGCTAACCTAAGTTTAACATTCTGATATTTCAGTATTCTGCGTTTAAGTTCAATCCCATATTTAGTACTTGCATTTTGCCTCAATCCTGGATTAAGCACCTAAAAATTATATAAAGTGTGCTTATTCTGGGATTGATCCTAATAGAGGAAGAAAAGGGGCGTTTCCCTCCACAGACGATGAGAGAGAGAGAGAGAGAGAGAGAGAGAGAGAGAGAGAGAGAGAGAGAGAGAGAGAGAGAGAGAGAGAGAGAGAGAGAGAGAGAGAGAGAGAGAGAATGACTTTTTATGCGTGTGACAGACGGGCAAAGAAAATTGCCCTCATCGGGCCCGGGCACCTAAAAACATTGCGAAGAAAATTAGCAGCTTAAGGACAAGGCAGAATTAAGAGAATGATAAACAATATGAAAAGAAGATAGTGTAATGGACAAATTAACAAAGACCTAAAAATATGATTAAGGCCCAGAAATATATAGAGAAAATACAGAGAAAGAATATTCATACTGAGAGACAGAAAATCTAAATATACTTTGACTATTCTCTG
>JAXCGZ010022797.1:0-12500 GCA_037179515.1 Halocaridina rubra | reverse complement strand
AACATCAACCTTACAGCCACAGAGGTATGCAAAGCGCTGATGGATTTAGATGTTCATAAAGCTACAGGTCCTGATGACATATCCCCTCATGTGCTTAAAAAATGCGCAAACACAATATCAGTGGCACTAAGTATCATATTTAAGGAGTCATTGGAGTCGGGGGAGATTCCAAGATGCTGGAAACAAGCAAATGTGATACCTATCTTCAAAAAGGGAAGGAGGGATACGGCTCTGAACTATAGACCAGTTTCCTTGACCAGCATAGTTTGCAAAGTTATGGAGAAACTACTAAGGAAACATATCTCTCTTCACTTGGAATCCTTCAACTTTTTGTCAGTGAGGCAACATGGCTTCAGAGAAGGAAGATCAACAGTAACAAACTTATTAGAATTTTATGATGAGGTAAGCCAAATCTTACAGGAAAGAGAGGGCTGGGCAGATTGCATATTCCTAGACTTCCAGAAAGCGTTTGACACTGTTCCACATGGGAGACTTATTAGGAAGCTGCAATCAATGGCTAGAATAGGTGGAAATGTCTTGGAATGGATAAAAACTTACTTAGAAGGAAGGGAACAGAGGGTTAGAGTAAGACACTCAGTGTCTGAATGGAGAAGAGTTAGTAGTGGAGTTCCACAGGGTTCAGTTTTAGGGCCACTTTTGTTCCTTGTATATGTAAATGACCTACCAGAGTCTGTAAATTCATTCATGAATATGTTTGCGGATGATGCAAAGATTGTGAAGAAAGTAAAAAACGAGAACAATGGTAGAGAACTTCAGGAGGATCTAAATAATCTGCATGAGTGGTCAGAAAAGTGGCTAATGAAATTCAATACCTCAAAATGTAAGGTAATGAGAATGGGTACAAGTGCAAGAAGGCCCAAGCTTGACTACTCGGTGGCTGGAGTACAACTTCAAGAGACAGAAAATGAGAGAGATCTAGGAGTAAACATACTGGCAGATTTGTCTCCAGAAATACATATAAATGGCGTAGTAAGGGCAGCATATGCATTCTTATCAAATGTAAGGGTAGCCTTCAGGCACATGGACAAGGAAATGTTCAGAAATATTTATGTAACCTATGTGAGGCCAAAACTCGAATATGCAGCCCCCTTTTGGAATCCGCACTTGAAAAAGCACATAGCTAAGCTTGAAAAAGTTCAAAGACATGCCACGAAACTGGTGCCAGAAATACGCAATCTCGGTTATGATGAGAGGCTGAGGGAATTAGACTTGCCATCACTCGAAGCTAGAAGAGTAAGGGGGGATATGGTGACAGTCTTTAAATTCCTTCATGGTTATGATAGAGTGGATAGGGATCGATATTTCGATATGGCTGGCTCTAGAACTAGAGGTCATAGTTTGAAGCTTCGGAAGAAAACTTGTTTGCAGGATGTAAGGAAATACTTTTTCAGTGTAAGAGTAGTTGATAATTGGAATTCGCTAAGCGAGGAGGTAGTTAATGCTACCTCAATCCATAGTTTTAAGGACAGGTATGATAAGTATCACTAAGTCTAAAAATGGAACCGATCAGGAGACGGGAAGATACGAGCTTTGGGCTCTTTCCCGTAAACACAATTAGGTAATCACAATTAGGTAATCACACACACACACACACACACACACACACACACACACACACACACACACACACACACACAGTCTAAAAATGGAACCGATCAGGAGACGGGAAGATACGAGCTTTGGGCTCTTTCCCGTAAACACAATTAGGTAATCACAATTAGGTAATCACACACACACACACACACACACACACACACCACACACACACACACACACACACATATATATAAATAAGAAAAAAAGGTAACTGACTAAAAAGTAAAAAAGTACAAAAATAAAAATAAAAATAAGAAAGCTATTGTGTGAGCTCAACATCTTTCAAAAAGGGCGAATGGGTAATAAAATGAAAGAGAAAAAGGTTATGGAATAGAAGAAAAAACTAATAATTAAAAAAAACGAGCTATTGTATCAGATCAACATCTTCCAAAGGCTGACGGTAAAAAAAAAAAAAAGTTAAAATGGTTGTAGCATAAAATGGTAATAAATTAAAAAATAGGGCTTTTGTATGGTATCAACTTATTTAAAAAAAGAGGCATTGATATAAAAAAAAGGTAAAATGAACATAACCATACAATAGTTTTGAAAAATGAAGGGCCATTGTTTCCCGCACCGCCACACTCATGTTTTTAGGGCGTCCACAAGTACGAGATTACGACGGGTATGAAACGACCTCTGGGAACAAACAGAACACGTATCGAACAAGCCCCACAACTCACTCAACAAAATGAGAGCACCTTGTAAGCACAGCTTAAACGTCAGTGTTAATCATCACTGGAAAAAAAAAAAAAAAAACTTTAATGAAAAGAGGTCTTAAAAAATATTATTTTTTTTTCCTCGCACGTTTTCACCATTAGTTTGAGCGCTCGTGACCCTGTCGAGACGGTGATAAACACAAACATGATACAAAAATAAACACTCAAAAACATACGCGAATGAGAGTGTTTAATATATAAACATATTGTTCATTTAGAAAAAATATATGGTTGCTTTCACTGAAGTTGAATTAGAGTAATGTTTTTTTAAAGTATATTTACTCATTATTTTATATATTGCGTGTACATGCCTATAATAATAATAATAATAATAATAATTTATAATAATAATAATAATAATAATAATAATAATAATAATAATAATAATAATAAATAATAATAAAAATAAATAATAATAATAAAAATTATAGTAATAATAAAAATAATAAAAATATATAATAATAATAATAATAATAATAATAATAGTAATAATAATAATAATAATAATAATAATAATAATAATAATAATAATAATAATTATTATTATTATTGTATTCATAAATTCACAACCTACCTTTCTGTGAATATGCAGAGGCCGCATATGAAAATAGTTGTGGAGATGGTGGTGATGGTTGTTGTGATAATGGTTGTAGTGATGTGGTTGCAAAGGTTGTTGAAAATTTGGATACACCGCTCGTCGGAGCGGAAGATGGTGGTTGTAGCCATTGGATGAATTGGTCTGAGCAGGGGAACTGACAAAGGACGAATGTCTATTCAGCAGAGATGGATGAAGTATAACTTCTAGGGCTTTGGGCATTATGGCAGAAACATGAGCTCGCTTGCGCGCACGCACACAAGTAGGTACTTAAGAGAAGTCTAAAGCATCAAGTTGTTTTTTTTTTTTTTTAAGAAAATCTAAGTACACTTATTAACTATCATTTTTTTTTCATTATCTGTAGTTTTCACTTTTATCACTTGTTTTCGCCTCTTTTTTTTTATATCCTAATCTTTCTCAATTTTTACACTTTTTTTCTTCTTCGATATATTTATAACTGGTCAATATTCATATATTTTTTTTTAATAATACAATATATCCTTTCTTTGGATTGAAAAAAAAATATAATTATTTCATCATATTATCATTCGAGGTATTCAGTAGAAAAGGATGATAATAATAATAATAATAATAATAATAATAATAATAATAATAACAATAATAATAATAATAATAATAATAATAATAATAATAATAATAATAATAATAATAATAATAATAATAATAATAAAAATAAAAAAGTTTTAATATTTTACAATTAAATAGTAGAATTTCTACTGGTTGGTCTACTTTTTCATCTACCCCGACAGACTGACGTAATAGCTGCAAACTGGTATCCGGAGATACGACAAACACACACACACATGCATGCAAACACGCACGCACGCACGCATACACACACACACACACACGCACACACACACATACTTCTTGACTTTTACCATTATCGCCCAATGTGTAAAGTAATTAACACAAAAATATAAATATAAAACAAAAAAATAATTAAAATACCATCAATAATTGTTGAAGGAAAAAAAAAATTGTCTCACTCATTCTATATCATTCGTAACACAAATCATATTCTAGAGATGCAACACAAGTTCCTAACAGTCTTCAAATAACGTAACACAAACCGTATTCGGTATCTTTATACGCATTAGGCTCAACACAAATAGTATTTTCAACTACACAACACATATGACAAACACTATTGTAACGACACAACACAGAGAGAATGTTTCTAAGTTTTAATCTCTGCATTAGATGCAATACAATCTCTTTCTAACAATCCAACACAACAAGTATTCTATCAGCGCATAACACAATTCTCAATGCGCAACACATATAGTAGTCTTCATCATGATCTCAGTGTTAGTCGCAATACAAACAGGATTTTCAAAACGCAATACAAAGTACTCTACAACGCAAATGTACAAAAAAGTGCTCTAACAACGCAACACAAACAGCCTTCTAACAACTCGCAACACAAATCAGAATTCAGAGTTCTGATTTCAGAATTCAGAGTTCTGATTTCCAATGCACAGAGCAATCAAACAGTTATCTCACAACGCAATACAAACAGCCTTCTAACAACTCGCAACACAAATCAGAATTCAGAGTTCTGATTTCCAATGCATCGAGCAATCAAACAGTTATCTCACAACGCAATACAAACAGCCTTCTAACAACTCGCAACACAAATCAGAATTCAGAGTTCTGATTTCCAATGCATAGAACAATCAAACAGTTATCTCACAACAAAAAGTTATCATACAGTTATCTCATAACTCAATACAAAGTATCAAACAGGTATCTCACTACGTAATACAAAGTTAATAGTAATCTCAAAACGCTACACTGACAGTTTTCTGACAACGCAACACATATCAGAATTCCAAGTTCTGACTTTCTAATGGAGAAAGCAAGTTATCAAACATTTATTTCACGAAGCAACACAAAGTTATCAAACAGTAATCTCACTAAGCAACACAAAGTTATCAAACATTTATCTCACTAATCAACACAAAGTTATTAGTGATCTTACAACTCAACACAAATCAGATTTCTAACAACGCAACACAAATCAGAATTCAAAGTTCATATCTCTAATGCAGAAAGCAAGTTATCAAACAGTTATCTCACAACACAAAGTTACACAACGCAATACAAACCATTTTCTAACAACGCAACACAAAATCAGATTTCAAAGTTCATAGCTCTAATGCAAAGAGCAAGTTATCAAACAGTTATCTCACAACACAAAGTTGCACAACGCAATACAAACCATTTTCTAACAACGCAACACAAAATCAGAATTCCAAGTTCATATTTTTAATGCAGAGAGTAAGTTATCAAACAGTCGCAAATTTATATTCAGGTACTATAGTAGACCATGTCTCTCCAGACCGAACACGAGACAAGATATGGACATATCCTTTGGAAATTCCCCCAAGTAGATACCCTTTGAAGATACCCCTATAGACACCCCTTCCTCTAAACATGCCCTACCCCTAAGGGACAAATTAGAACTGTCTAATATGAATTAGAACCGTCTAACACGATGATGTAAACCTCCTCCCCATTCTGCTCCCGGAAAGGTCATTCAATCCAGTTTTTTTTTTATGCTTTATTTCACTCCCCCTTTTTTATCTAGATGCAGTTATTTATATTTCTATTCCAATTTTTTTAAGTACTATCTAGTCCCTGGTACTAGAGTGCTTCCCCTAGAACGGCTACGAACTAGTGACGTAGTTTTACTTACGATGTCGCGTTGGTACGGATGTCACCCAGCCATTAATTCTTGTTCGTCTCTAGTTTTAATTTTTTATCTAGATCTAGTTTTTCTTCTCATATTATTCCCCTATTTTTTCTAGCAAAAATCCTACGACTAGAGTGATTCCCCTACAACGGCACCTCACTACTGACGTAGTTTTACTTACGTAGGAGGGTCAGTAAGGAAGTCTACCTACATTCTTCAATATTCGCGACCACGCCCGAAATAGCCTCGCTATATTTCATCTCGAACCGCTAAGAGGCCGATTGGGTTAAGACGAATACGCCAGTGATGTAATTCATTCAAATTGAATGTATTCTCTCTCTCTCTCTCTCTCTCTCTCTCTCTCTCTCTCTCTCTCTCTCTCTCTCTCTCTCTCTCTCTCTCTCTCTCTCTCTCTCTTATTTTTCATCTATTTACCATCACTTTCATAATAACTCGTTTTTTCTTCTACTCACTGTCACTTTCATTATAACTCTCTCTCTCTCTCTCTCTCTCTCTCTCTCTCTCTCTCTCTCTCTCTCTCTCTCTCTCTCTCTCTCTCTCTCCTTCTTCTATTTACGTTCACTTTCACAACTCACTTTCTCTCTCTCTTTTTCTCTCTCTTCTAGTTACGTCCTTTCACATCTCTCTCTCTCTCTCTCTCTCTCTCTCTCTCTCTCTCTCTCTCTCTCTCTCTCTCTCTCTCTCTCTCTCTCTTCTTCCTTCTTCTTCTTCTTCTTCTTCTTCTTCTTCTTCTTCTTTTATTTACGTCCACTTTCACAACTCACTTTCTCTCTTTCTCTCTCTTCTAGTTACGTCCTTTCACTCTCTCTCTCTCTCTCTCTCTCTCTCTCCTCTCTCTCTCTCTCTCTCTCTCTCTCTCTCTCTCTCTCTCTCTCTCCTGTTTACTTTCAAGTCTTTAGCATGACAAAGCAAATTTTATTCCCGGAAAAAGTACGTTTCGAACTATGCTATTTCGATACATAAAACTCGGTATCTAAACAATCCAGCAATTTTATATAATTTACTTTGTATCTAAGCAATCCAGCAATTTTATATGACTTTCCATGTATCTAGGCACAGTTTTATGAGTCACAATAAGTCCCTATTCAAATGGGGGTGGACACAGACATGTTGGAGTTGGGGGATTAAAACTAGATGCCCCTCCTAACGCTCTACAATCAAGCAATTTTGTATAACTTACGAAATATTAAAGCAATTTTATATATTATACTATATATCAAAGCAAGCAAAAAATATTATGCAATTAAATAATTAGGCTATACAAGGGACTCATCAGTTTTATATAACTAAATAGATATCTAATAATTCAAGTAAATTTATTACATCTAACCGATTTTTTTAAGCAATCCAGTAATTTTATATAACTTACCAAGAATCCAAAAATCCAGCAATTTTATATAAATAGCCAAGTATGTAACGATGAAGCAATTTTATGTAAAATTATTCTTGGTTTCCGAGCTACATAAGTCATAATTAAAATATTAAAAATAAAAGCAAGCGAATGCATAAATTGTATAAAAATATTGCAATTTCCTTGTTAATAATAATAATAATAATAATAATAATAATAATAATAATAATAATAATAATAATAATAATAATAATAATAATAATAATAATAAACCTTTATTTCCATTTCATTATACAATGGGTATTCGTCAGCCGGGGCAAGCCCCAACCCCCCACTGTGGTGCCCAACCACAGCAGTACCTGCCAGTAAACAGCTTAAACTCTCGGTCTTGGACGGGAACCGATCTTTCGACCTCGTGAATGCGAATCCAGCGCGTTACCACTGTACTAGCCAGCAGGCTAGTACAGAAAAAGAAGAATGCAAGAAGAAAATAATAATAATAATAATAATAATAATAATAATAATAATAATAATTATAATAATACAGGATTTGCGTAACAGTATGCACAGAAGCAAAACAAAAGCTTTCATCATGGCTAATTTCCCCGCTTTGACCAGCGGATATTGTGTCCACATAGCCTAGAATAGTAATATCCGCTAGAGAATCGTCGCCAAATGGAACAAGAATTCGCTAGAATGGTTATCAATATCCGCTAGACGAAGAATAAATCTGCAATTTTCCCCCTAGAGTGTACATAAAAACCCGCTAGATACGGGGAAAATACTATTTTTTTTTTCCATTCGAGTCCAGCTCAATCAGCCATTTATAGCCTACTTCTTGGGATATCCGCTTGAGCAACGCTGAAAAATGGAACAAAAATTAGCTAGATCGGATAGCAATATCCGCTAGATGATAAGGAAATCTGTGACTTTCCCCTAGATTGGACATAAAAACCCACTAGACAGGGATTAATTTATATTTTTTACCGTTTATAATCTTGCATAATCTGTCAAATATAGCCTAGGTTTTTATATCCGTTTGAGCGCTTCCCCTATTGGAACA
This sequence comes from Halocaridina rubra, assembly GCA_037179515.1. Lineage (NCBI taxonomy): Eukaryota > Metazoa > Arthropoda > Malacostraca > Decapoda > Atyidae > Halocaridina > Halocaridina rubra. Next base: position 4,418 of record JAXCGZ010022797.1, on the reverse strand, counting down.
GGAGCTCACCAGAGATTATCAATATCCGCTATAGAGAGAGTAAATCATTAATTTTCCCCCTAAACTGGACATAAAAACCCGCTAGATATGGTGGTAACACTGTTTTTCCCGCTAGATTGAGAAAAAATAGCAACTCTGGGTTTGGCCATTATAGGAAAGCTGGATAATGCCACTTTCGCCTTCACTTTGCTAGGCCTATTTGCACTACTAGTGTATATACTGATGCTATGTACACTACGTAGTGTATACTGGTGTTATGTACACTACGCAGCGCAATACTATATATACCAAATAGTGCATATAAATAATTTATGTAAACTACAACCTAACCTAACCTACCACCATAATCTCGGGTGTACACGAGGATTTCGTGCATGTAGACGGTACGGCCTTTTTCTCGTTAGGTGGGGCATGTTTTGCCTGCCTGGGGAACACGCATCAGTAGGGCACGTTATCTCTTCTATATGCACGAGGAGCTCGTGTATATCAATAGTCTTCCTTCCTTTCACAAAGTGGATCTATCGTCATCTCAGGGCCTAATCCTGGCATATCTCTAGCTCTTCAATTCTTCGCATATTCTTTCAGCCTGACCTTTTCCTATTATCTTTCTCTTATTTCTGGCCTGTCCTTAAGCTTCTACTTCTTTTTTCGTCTCAATGTTTTCTTGGTGCCCGGGCCCGATGAGGGCACGCTTTTAGCCTGTGCACCTTCACCCATAATGCCCCACCCGCAGCGCCCTCTTCATCTTTTTCACCCCCGACTGCGTCAGAAACATTGGGGGGGGGGGGTCATTTTAAGCGTCACTGTTGGTCCCCATTTTAGCGAGGGGTGGAAACTTATTGGAGCAAAGGAATTAAGGCTGAATGTCCTTTCTAACGCCCCGCGGTGACCTAGAACAGGGAATTGTCTCTTCACGAGCAGAGTACTCTAACCACTACGCTATAGCGGGTAAAATGCCTGAATATAACTGTTCTAAATATCAGTCAAATTGGCCTAGGACGTTATGAAGCAACCTTGTAATTCCTACTATTGAGAAAAATGGCACCAACAAGCAATCGAGACTTAGAAATTGCGGTTAAATTTTTACATAATATTTTCAATGCTGATATCTAGACACAACGCGGAAGAAAATAAAACAGAAACAAATAAATGGTTCATTAAAATAAATATATACACAAAATAAAGATAATTAGACAGCAAATAAGTTTATTTGCTGTTTTATCAGGAGCAATGGTACGATAATTAAGATTTTACAGTATATTTTTATCGTAAAAGACGGATGTCTTCTGTAAAAAACAGGATAAATCTCTCTCTCTCCTAGATGCAGTTCATATCGAAACCTCCTTGAGATAATCGTGAACAGAGAGAGAGAGAGAGAGAGAGAGAGAGAGAGAGAGAGAGAGAGAGAGAGAGAGAGAGAGAGAGAGAGAGAGAGAGAGAGAGAGAGAGAGAGAGAGAGAGAGAGAGAGAGAGAGAGAGAGAGAGAGAGAGAGAGAACCCGTAGACTCAGAAGAACATAAATCTGCAATAAAATTTTCGAATTCTGTCAGGACTCTCGACTCTCGTAATATTTATTCCTCTCCTCCCCAGCTAAAGAGAAGCTAACAAAGCTAGCTAAAAAAGCTAAAGCTACGCACAATAATTATGTAAAAGCTAAGTAAACTCCTGTTGTATGGAGATTAGCGGCCATTAAAATTTAATAGCCTAACCCTGCCTTCCATGTTTGAGAACTATGGTAGAGAACTGCAGAACTAGATCGTGAACTCAAAGTTGGTACTCTAACTTGGTATGTCGCATTAGTTAATCCTTAGTAATACTAGTACACATTAGTAATGATCAGTTAAAGATCTAGTATCTACAGTAACTAATGTTAGGACTAAATAAAGCTTAAAATGTGATCAAAATTGTATCCTCAAAAAACTTCTAAAGAGATCAAAACTTTTCAAATCACACCCATTGTCTTTAACACACCAGGAACAGGATATATTATTATTATTATTATTATTATTATTATTATTTAGCGGCATTTTAATGAGGACTATTAACAGAGATGCAAATATCTGCGGCCGGTAGTGGTTGGGGGCAGACAGATCTTCGCATCACTGGCGACCTTCAGAGAGGGAAGTTCAAGCATCTCATTTGTCCACCAAATCTTTGGTGTAGCTCAAAATAGGCTGTGTATACATGCATATTTTTCATGCCCTTGATAAAGGAGACACACACACACACACACACACACATATTCCCTAAGATATGCATTATAAATTTCAAATCAATGCTTTGCTCTTTTGCAAGGCCTTCACAAGCAATAAATCTTATTTTGGAATATTCCTATAACCACTGTTCACTGAATATGACACAAATATCACAGTTTAATTAAGTCAAATTTTATTATTATTTTTTTTAATTTGTCATAAATTCTTAAGCAGTTACTGAATAACCGAGAGAAACTGGCAGTCTAGAGTTTATAACAATCGTCGTTTTGTCACTATTAATCTTCATTATGGGGGTGGACACAGACAGATTGGAATTGGGGAGTTAAGGTTAGATGTCCTTCCTAACGCCCTAGATAGGGATTAATTAATATCAGCAATTTATGATTTCAAAGTGTTTCAAACTGACAAACACTGTAAATCGCATGAACTGAAAACAAATCACATATACAAAGTTTTCCTATTATCACAGGTCTGCAGAAACATCAGTTTTCTAACCAGAACAAAGAAACCACGCACACACAATGCATTTTTCTTGCTTCCATCACACAAGACTGCACAGAAACACTAGATTTTTATTGAGAACACATATACCACATATTCTTGTGTCCATCACAAGACTGCGAAAACATTAGGTTTTTAACCTGGACAAAGAAACCACCCGCACACAATGTATTTTTCTTACTTCCATCACAAGACTGCATAGAAACACCAGATTTTTGTTGAGAACACATATACCACATATTCTTGTGTCCATCACAAGACTGCAGAAATATCAGTTTTCTAACCAGGAACAAATGCATTTTTCTTGCTTCCATCACAAGACTGCATAGAAATACTAGATTTTTATTGAAAACAAATATACCACATATTCTTGTGTCCATCACAAGACTGCAGAAACATTAATTTTCTAACCAGCACAAATAACTTTTGTGCACTAAACTTCTTTGTCCAGTACGCAGAGGAGCTCCTGATGCGCAGTCACATTCTATCCTTTTTATAATTCCAAGAATCTAATATTTCACTGATTTTAGGAAGTTCCTTTAACACAAACTTTCAGTTCCTTTAAGATGTTGGTAATTCTAGGAAAGAGATAAAGGTACCACACCTAAACCACTACTGATCTCCGAGACTCAGTACGCCTGAATGCTTCCATTGTAATATCTGATCAATCCAGAGACTTGAGAAGAGATGCCCTTAACTAGTTCGCAACTACAAACAAGTTTTTGTCAGTGGCTTGGAAAAACATGCAATATAAATAAATGAAATAAAAGTTGTGGGTACATTATATCGTTATCAGCCTTGCTTAATTAGATATATGAAAGAACCTCCGCCAATCTCATCTGCATAAAAGGCAATATTGTAATGCAGAACATATTTTATGCAGCCCTCGGGCTGTACTGTAAAAAATGCCCAGTGGCGATGTGATCATCAATTGCTTCTTAAATCTTAATAATCGCATCTATCAGTTTGCCAGCCACGCCCTATACTTTATGAATTCAAACGAGGGAATAAATATACAATTGCTTTTCAAGGGAAACCCCTGTCACTCTGGATTATATTAAGCTGTTTTATTGCCTTCTGAGCTCATCTAAATTTTAAATTTATTACTGGTTAAAGAAACCCTGTAGGAGAAGCAATTATAAAGACAAAGGACATGCCAATATATAAGCTGGCGATGTTTATGCAGTCTCCTGGCCAATTACTAATAATAATGTCCTATAGAAAATTAATTCAGTAATTAAAGCTTGCACTTCCAATAGGCCTATCCAGCAAATTCTCACCCAATAGACCTATCCAGCAAAATCTCACCATCAAGTCACTGGTTCAAAAGGATTTTACAAAACACACAGATGGCATGTGACCAGAGGTAAAAACAACTGACATTAGACTATCCTGTCCAAGACTCATCTTCACTAAACTTGTTTTTAACAAACTTGTCCTTACAAGTTTCACAAGTTCCGAACCCAAGGGTACTAATTACTAACTAAATCTCACAAAAACAAAGACTAATTACTACAAATAACTGCTTCATTCCTCTACAGAAAAATTAAATAATTACTAATTAAATTTCACAAAAACATAGACTAATTACTACCAATAACTGCTCCATTCCTTTACAAGAAAATTAAATAATTACTACTTATAAATTTCAGCAAGAAAAAAGTCTTCCTTACCTTAAAGTTCCTTAATAAAAGTTAATCT
>JAXCGZ010022796.1:110000-115000 GCA_037179515.1 Halocaridina rubra | reverse complement strand
AAAGGGCTTGACTTGGAAAAGACGCCACTACACACGCACTCTCTCTCTCTCTCTCTCTCTCTCTCTCTCTCTCTCTCTCCTCTCTCTCTCTCTCTCTCTCTCTCTCTCTCTCAATAGGCTATGGCCAAGAAAAGATGTACGAGCCAGTCTGGTGAGTTGTACATCGCCCTGCATTCCCATTTTGGGAAAGCCAAAGTCCTCGACAGATGTTGAAAGATTGTCATTGTTATTTTACCATTAGAGCTCATTCAGGAAAGGGTGTGACCAGTTAGTGGATCTCTCTCTCTCTCTCTCTCTCTCTCTCTCTCTCCTCTCTCTCTCTCTCTCTCTCTCTCTCTCTCTCTCTCTCTGCACCCGTTAACAAGTCTTCCGGGTGTAGGAAGAAGGGACAGAAAGAAGAGGGAGAGAGGAAAATGGAATGGGGGAGTTCAGAGGAAGTGGGTGAATGAGCTTATAGAGGATGGGAAAGGGATTGTGAATGAATAGGAATGGAAAGAGAGGTAATCACGTGAATGAATAGGTAGCAACGAGGATAAAAAGTTTGGTAAATAAAAGATTAGTATTTTTTATTTCAATGCGTCTGTTGATGCGCATTTGGCTTAGTCTAAATGGTAACATTGCGCAATTTGGATCAGAACACATCGAAATAAGCACATGTAAAAATTTTGATGATTTTCTAAGAAAACACCTGATATAATTCCCTGAGTTTTGTGATTATTTTTTTAAGCATTTATTTAATATTTTACATATGAGTATGTATCATTTGTATGAAAATACATATTACATAAAACACTTAATCTTATGTTTTCAAGAAATATTCTCCCTCATTACAGCGTTCGTGCAGCTTCTTCAGTATTATTAGATGTTTTTCGTCTGCACTCACAGCATTTTCAGTATTGTATTTTTGTTTTCTTTATTTCAGATAATTTGCTTCTGGACAAAGAACAGCTTATTACGCCTGGGAAAACAGGTAAGCAAAAGACAGACATTATTATTACGTACCGTTGCACTGTTCGTGATATTTCTTTTCTTTTTTTCTTTCATTTTGATGGACCGTATGACTCCCTCATTATTGTGAATTTTGTCTTTTATTTTTTTATTAAGTTTACAATAGTTAATTTTCAATCGATTATTCATTATTCCTCGTTGTTGTTCCATTCGCTCTGTTGTCTTGTCCGTTTTCTATTTAAGTCTACTTCGAATTTGAGTTTTCATGAACGATATAATTTCTTTAGAATTAACTGTTGATTTTTTAATATCTACCATACTCTTATCTTCGATATTTTTAGAATCACATACCTAACCTAACCTAACGTAACCACATACTATAACAATAATAATGAATGAATAGTAGGTAGGATTAGGGTAGGTCAGGTTAGGTCAGTGTAACTTAGGATTGGTTAGTCTACAAATATTGGAATGTCCAAAGGTGAACATTTACTTGTTTACGTATGTTTGGTTTTCAAGTAATATACAGTATATATGTAGAGTTATCCCAAACGAGTTTTTCCCCATTCCTATACCTCCAATCCATTTATGTTGGTCCACTGGTGTACATATTTGTCTTAACACTATATATTGCCATGACTCAAGGATTAAAAACTGGGCTACATCATCACAGAACTTGAGTTCAAACGCTATTAGTTTCTGATATGAAAAATTTAATTTTCCCTTGGCCAGGTCGATGATTTATAAGGGACTGTCGTTGGGATCGCCCTCCCAACTGATATGATCATTAAATAAGCTTATGGAAATAGCAAGTCATTGGTAGAATAAGTGTTCCTGAAGCTTAGACGCATAAGTAGACTAACACACTTCTTGTTCTGTAGTTCTGTTCCTAAGGAGAGAGAGAGAGAGAGAGAGAGAGAGAGAGAGAGAGAGAGAGAGAGAGAGAGAGAGAGAGAGAGAGAGAGAGAGAGAGAGAGAGAGAGAGTAAAAACTTTTGGTCACGAAGGAGGGAGTTTCCTTCTCAATTTCCACCTTGAGAAGTTTTCTTCCTCTGTTTTCCATTACGTGGGGTTATCGTTTTCCCTCGAGTTTTTCTCCCCCGTCTCCCAATTCCCATCCACCAAGAAGAAGAAGAAGAAGAAGAAGAAGAAGAGAGAGAGAAGAAGAAGGAAGAAGAAGAAGAAGAGGAGGAGAGAGAGAGAGAGAGAGAGAGAGAGAGAGAGAGAGAGAGAGAGAGAGATTATCTGTTGAATGTTTGCACTTTTGGGGCAAGGAGATTTTTTAGAACCTCTTATATTCGATATTATTTGGTCCCTGCTCAGCTTAGGGAATCTCAGAATGAAGCCTTAGAGAACATGTTTTTTACGCCTTCAATTTACAAGACTAGACTTTATGATTGACTGAGAGAGAGAGAGAGAGAGAGAGAGAGAGAGAGAGAGAGAGAGAGAGAGAGAGAGAGAGAGAGAGAGAGAGAGAGAGAGAGAGAGAGAGAGAGAGAGAGAGAGAGAAGGAGAGAGAGATCATATATATTAATAAGTCTTTAGTCAGGATATAGAAGGACTGTTAATTGGTGCTTAATATCTTCTGTTACCTCCCATTTCAACAGGCGTAATGAATACATCTGTAAAGCAGCCAATTTCCTTGACGAATTCAGTTAAAATTCTGGGTATATATCTGTTACCTCCATTTGCTCTTTACATTCAAAAGAAAAAAAAATATGAATGAAGGATGAGAGTATATCATGTGGATAGCAAGAGTATGTTTATTCTTCATTGTTGTAATTCAGCTATCCTCATCTCTCCTATTCATGGTTTTGTTTCTTTGGGATAGATACGACCGACTCAGAGACTATTATGAGAAGAAAGTAATCTGAAAAGTATTTGTCGATGGAGATGAAATGTTCTTTTGTGAAATATACATTTCTTCTCTTGCAGTTTTGCCTTTAATTTTCCCTCATTTCTCAGTTTCCTTCCCGTCCCTACCCATTTTACTTCTACATCTACCCCCTTGCCATCAGTAGTGGAATAATCAGGGTACATAGAAAAGGGAAGTGCTAAGGGAGTAGGGGGTATATTTTCCTTACCTACTCCCCCTCCCCTTCCTTGTCTATCATTATGGAATAAATGAAGTGGAGGAGGAGTTTAGAGGGTAGAGCAAGCAAACAAACAAACAAACATTTATTTCCATTTTTTGTACAATGGCTATTCGTTTACACAATTAAGAGTAACTTATAAGTAGACATGAAATTGAACTAATAAGTAAGAGAGTAATACAAACAGTTAAAATAAATATAGCTTTCATAGAAAATAATAATACTGTATCAAAAATGCTAACAATAATGTTAATAATAAAGTAGTAATAATAACACTCGATACAGGATCGCTATTATCACCATATTTGTATTCCTTACAATGAGAATAATCATTTCTTAACTTCGAGAACAAAGAAGACGATATCGGTTTACATATAGAAAGGTTAGTTTTAAGGGAAATTGCATTAAAAAATTAAGTTTAACTAGTGTGTGAGCAACAACTTTTTGTCCAAATGAAAACTATATAGTTTGCCTTTGAAAGCAGTGAAGGATGATGCATTTTTAAGATGCTCTGGAATATTGTTCCAGAGTGTTGGCCCTCTAATAGTGATCATCTTTGAATCCGCTTCTGCGTTTGTTCTCTGAATAAAGACTCACTACTCTGTCTTGTGTTGGTTCCCCTTATATCCCTGACTGTTTTTAAATTATATAGCCAGCTAGGATAATGATGATTCAAAATTTTGCATTCAAAATCATTAATAGCATAGGCGACCTTGTTTTCTGCCCACAGCCACCCAAGTTTTTTGAAAGCTGGTGTGATGTGGTCATATTTTCTTATTCCTCCCAGGGCAACTCGATCTGCAAAATTAATAAGCTTCAGTATTCTGTTTATCTGAGTCTTAGCAGTAGCTCCCCATACAGTTGTGCAGTAATTAAGGTGACTTAGGGCTAGAGATTCAACAACAGTTATTCGAGCGGTTTTCCTTGACTCTACCCCACCCTCCCCTCATCGTAACTAATGATATGATCACTATTAGAGAAGTGAAAGAGAGCTTTAAGGGGGTCGAGGTAGAATTTTGATAATTAGATATACCTTAACTTCCACCTCCCCCCCTTCCACACCTTCTTCATGTCATCAATAGAGATATGATCATTATATGAAAAGGAGGAATATGATAAGGGAATAGAGGGGAGGGGTCTGAGGAGGGTAAGAGATGGAGAGAGGAGGATGTGTGAGAGTAGACAGAGTAGTAGATAATGGGAAGTGGAGGCCATTCATCACTTTGTGGAAGCAGACAGGAGGAACTCCACCTAGGAGATTTAAGATCGATAGAGATGGCCATCATAATTAAGATCCATCTTCCAAGAGATTATATATATAGAGTGGGAGTCTTCGTGAAGGAAACTACGCACTGATTGGAGAAGGAGGAGGAGGAGGAGTGAGAGAGAAAGAACGCTGACGTCTGATAGATTTGTAGATAGATAATTTAGATAGAGAGAGAGAAAGCTTAATTCGTATAGACAGATATATAGATAGCCGCCCGTTGCGATATTACAATTGAAGGTCTTTTTGGACTAATGCAGGACTGGCCAGGACAGCTTGATTTAAGTCTTCCTTCCTTGCTTTGTCGTTCTTTTCCTATGCCTACATATACAACTAATATTCTGGTTTATTCTGTAAACATCTCTTATTATCCCTTCACATCTGACAAGGCACAACACTTCCCATCTCTATTTCTTTTTTCCTTATATTTTCTTGGTGCGCGGGTCCGATGAGGGTAATTTTCTTTGATGTTCCGGTGTCACACTCATAAGAAGATAGATACAGAGAGAGAGAGAGAGAGAGAGAGAGAGAGAGAGAGAGAGAGAGAGAGAGAGAGAGAGAGAGAGAGAGAGAGAGAGAAAATGTATCTGTGAAGTATAATCATGGAGTGGGTGGAGCGCTTCTCTCTCTCTCTCTCTCTCTCTCTCTCTCTCTCTCTCTCTCTCTCTCTCTCATATATATATATATATATATATA
>JAXCGZ010022796.1:97500-105000 GCA_037179515.1 Halocaridina rubra | reverse complement strand
AATATCCAACACATTATCTGTGAACACCAGATCAAGTAGTGATGGCTCATCCCCACCCCTGGCTCTTGTTGGTTCCATTACATGTTGGTGTAGGAAATTCCCTTGTACGCAATCTAGGAATCTTGCCCCAAATGAGTCCTCACCACTGTGTGGGTCAAGATTTATCCAATCTATCTCTTTATGATTAAAGTCTCCCATAATCAAAATCCTACATTTTTTCTCCCGTGCCATGTTAACAACTGAGTTTATGACTTCAATCGTACCTATATGACTTTCCTCATAAATTTCAAGCCTATTTTGGTTCCTTGGTGGGTTGTATACAACAGTTATTATAATGCTCTCTGACCCAGTATTTATGCGAGCAACAAGAAATTCCCTGAACTCACATTCTATAGCCAAGTTTATTTCTTCAACTTGAATCCTCTCACTTATGAGCAGTGCTATCCCTCCACCAGTCCTCTCAGATCTTTCGACCCTTAGTATTCTGAAGCCCTTAGGAAAAACTGTGACACTGTTTATGTCCTCACTCAACTTAGTCTCTGTAATTGCTACTATATCTGCCTTACTGTTGTGAATCCTATCTTTTAATTCTACTGCCTTACCAGCTAATCCATCAGCATTTGTGTATAACAATCTTAATGAGGCCCCATCCCCTGATCTTCTGTCATTATCTTCTTTATCTCCCCTTTGTCTGGAAGTATTCTGTAACAAAAAATTTTCTTCTCTTCTTCATTTCTTTCATCATTTAACCTTCTTGCCTCTTGCAACAAGTTTTTGATCTTTCCCATCTCTTCCTGTGTTCTGTATCGTCTAATGAACACTTCTTTGCATTCTTGAAGGTCTTTTAGACTTTTTTTTCTCAACAATATTTCCCTACATGTCTCCCCTCTCTCAAAGGTTACTTTTGTTGGTCTCGGCTTTCCTTCCCTCGAATATTTACCTAGTTGGTGTATGTTTACAATATCCTCAGAACCACATACTACTCCAAGCTTTCTTATCAGGTCTACAACGTTAGCTTTATTTTCTTCAAGTCTCCCCTGCCATGTTGGCTCCTGGGATTCACTTATGCCTGAGATTACCACTGTCTTCTCCTTATCAAGTGCCTGTCTGATGAGTGGGTTTGCCCTTTCCATCACAACGTCTTTCATTTTTTCAATTACTGTCTCTTTATAGTCAACTGTTTGTATTTTTTCCAGTGCCACCACCTTTACAGCCTCTTTTACTGCCACATTCCCCTTTAGTGCATCAGCAAAGGACGTTTTCATGGCATCATTTTCCATATTCAGCTCCTGGAACTCTTTTCTGAACTGTTCAATGTTTTCCTTAATCTGAACATTCCAAGCAGCAATCTCGTCTCTCTCAGAAGAGAGCAGTGAACTAACATCTAATTCCTTTAGGTTGTCATTTAGCTGTTTGTTTTTATCTTCTTGTTTAGAAATTCTAGATTCTAGTTGACTCTTTTCCCCTTCCAGCTTCTTTATTCTTTTTTCTAGTTCCTTTCTCTCCTGCCCTTGTGCTTTATTTGCTTCCTCCAAAGATCTTATTTGTTCTCTGAGTGTTTCATTCTCTTTCATTTCTCCATCCATATTCCGAATTTTATCATCAAGGCTTGTAACCATTTCCTCTAACTTCTTGATTCTCTGTTTAAGTCCTCTGATGACTACCCCTTCTCCCGACCCATGGGTGGGAGAGGTTTGGGACAGAGATGGCTTCATTTTTATGTTCTCCCTCTCACAGAATATAGAAAGAAGACGAGAAAGAGGAAAAAAAAAGAAAAGAGAAAAACTTCTAATTTACCTTCACACAGAATTTTTATATCTCCATATAAGTGCTGTGTGTGTGTGTGTGTGTGTGTGTGTGTGTGTGTGTGTGTGTGTGTGTGTGTGTGTGTGTGTGTGTGAGTGTGTGTGTGTTTGTGTGTGTGTGCTTACCATGAGTAAATATAATTTATCCTAGAAAATGTTCCCTGCATATATATATTAATGAAGTTTTGCATACAGAGCAGCCATAAATCAAAGAAGAGAAGTTTACATGTTGCCAGTTGCGTGTTTTTATATACATTGCAGTCTATAATAAACTTACTTAACATGCAGATCGGCTGCCAACGAAGCGTACCGCCCTAAAAAAAAAAAAAAAGTAAGATGCACACATACACGCATGCACAAGGAGAGTGTAGATAGATAAAGTTCCTGACAAATTGTTGATTAACTGAACAATAAATTTCTCCTCAAATAAAGGAGCACTTTTATCAAGGCAACCATTTGTTATTTACCGAATTTGAACCGGGTGTTGCCCCCTCTTCTTCTTCTTCTTCTTCTTCTTCTTCTTCTTCTTCTTCTTCTTCTTCTTCTTCTTCTTCTTCTTCTTCTTCTTCTTCTTCTACTTGATTTTCTTGTCCCTCTTCATATTATATGCTTCATTATTTTTCTCTCATCATTGTTCCTCGCTGATTAGCTCGTGCCTAAACCCATTATAAGCAAGAAGCTACTAACGAGGCATCATTTCCAATACCATACTCATTATAACTGCTGAGTTCTCAGGGGTTAAGAGAAAGGGAACGCGGCATTTATGCCCGTCCCATATTTTTAATGACGAGGTTAATAGTTTGCCCTTATTCGCACACAACCAGGAGAAATCGAACTCATGTCTACTGGTATGGTAGGCCTGCCTTCTTCTTCTTCTTCTTCTTCTTCTTCTTCTTCTTCTTCTTCTTCTTCTTCTTCTCTTCTTCTTCTTCTCTGTATTTTTCTGCAGGAGCAAGAATATTTTGTTATAAAGCTAAAGCGTTAAATTATTATATAAGAATTGATTAACACAAACGTGTGTGTGTGCTTATGTTTGTGCATGTGTGTATGTATTGATTCTTCATGTGTTGTGAAGGAAACATTCGATATAAATATAACAAATGTCGTTAAATTGATTTATATGTTTATTTATACATATGATTAATTTTCATATGAATGACGAGTTCTGTAACCAAATTACACGAATTCAGTATCTATGTTAAATGTTCCTAACCTTTATTTTGTTAGCGTTATTGGGTTAAATTTCTCGATAAAAATCTGTCAAAATACATATGTGCAATAGGCTCAGTATCTTACATAACATATATCGCTTAGCAACTTGTAGCTGCCCAACTTGGCAGGTCTGTAAACAACAATAATAACAGCAGCAACATTGAAGTATTGTTGAAGCAATAGAGAATCTGTCATGCCCTCAATATATAGTGTTTAATTTTCGCACGTCTCCTACACACAACACTCTTTAGGGGTATGACAGGAGCAGCGGTTCGGTAGATACCACTGTCGAACTCAAGATCCTCCAATACATTTTGCAGATTTTTCACAAGCTTATCTTTTAAATACCAATCAGTGTTATGTTCTTGGATCATCGTAGCCTCCAGTCTGACCTTCAAGATCTTCCAACACATATTGCAGATGTTTCACATTCTTGTCTTTTAAATACCAATGACAATGATGTGTATGAGTATGCATGGATGCGTCTTTATCTGTGGTAAGGACGAATAACTCTTTTTGCTGAAATGAATACCACAAACTCTCTCTCTCTCTCTCTCTCTCTCTCTCTCTCTCTCTCTCTCTCTCTCTCTCTCTCTCTCTCTCTCTCTCTCTCTCTCTCTCTCTCTCTCCTTGATATGTATGGCTATGAAGCCCCAGTGGTGTTTCTATTGCTCATCTAATTAATGCATGCATATATGTGTGTGTATGTGTGTGTGTATGTATATATGTATATATATATATATATGTGTGTATGTGTGTATATATATATGTATATATGTATGTATATATATATATATATATATATATATATATATATATATATATATATATATATATATATATATATATGTATGTGTGTGTATATATATATACCTACTTATTATTCTAAACTGAAAATTGTTATTCTATATCTGCTTCAAATTGTCTGCAGTAGCACCGTTGGAAAGTGAAATGTAACTTAAATGATAGCACTCAACAAGGGCTATTGAAAATATTGTCACAATGATTACTCTTCAAGTACTCTTCAATTATTACACTATATTTTATTATTAATTACTTGCTATGATATTTAAAATTCATTGCAAATTCTATTAGTATGTTATTTATACATAACCAAATAGATTGTAATGTTTATCAACTGCAATATGACTGGGAGTGCCCATGTGCACATGTCCCCATGTACAGTTATCTGAATAAATAAAAAAAATAAATAAATAAATAAATACCAATCAGAATCATGTTTTTGGGTCTTGGATTATCTTAGCTTCCATATTGTTCCAGTGTGTTCCGAGAAGTTGAAGTCCCGTAAATTTCAAGTATATTCACTTTGATAGAAAAATGACTTTCCAGAATCCATCAACAGATTTTGCAATGATGTTTTTGCTTTCCTATGAGAGTTTTTCATATGCACCAGAGACATGATCATGTGGACGTTGTCTTATTCCTTAGTAACCCCAACATTCACTTTGGCCCAGTTTTTTGACGATCTACCCCCGGGTAATGACGGTAGCCCCAGCATCCATGGTCTCAAGGTAGGTATTTGCCCGGATTCGGTTAACAGCACAAATAGCTTCACTATCTCCAGCTTTGAAAGCTATAGGGGCAAGCCAATAGGTGAAATATATTTGGAAAACAATGAAACGTACAGTTAGGAGTAACAAAAATATAAAATGCACCTCTTCCTCCTTAGTACCCTAGCAAAAGATTTTATACCACCCTGTATACTTTCTAAGTGTATCTTATCTTAATTATTTATTATATCCTGCCCATCCATGTCTTAACTTCATTACCTACCTCTCAAATACTCCTCTTCGTCTTGATTATCTTTATTATTTCTCCTCAGCCAAATCTTGAGTATCTGGTAATTACTCCTCAGCTGTTCTTACTTATTGTCTTTCATATACTGCTCAGCTGTGTGTGTATTTCTTTATTATAACTTGTATACTGCTCATCTAAGCCCTAACTTGCATATCTTTCTTAAACTTCAGATATATCTTTTCCTTTATATACTCCTTTGCTGTGTCTTATTTTTATAATCTTTTATATATTATTCAAATATATTCATGTCTTTTTTGAGTATATTTCATAGACTCCTCAGCTATGTCTTAGCTTGATCGTCTTTCATAGATTCCTCCCTTATTGTTTATATTAAATATACGAGCATTTAACATAATACTTAGCTTTGTATTACCTTCACCGTCTTCATATACCCCTCATATATATCGTATCTTGCTAAGTTTAGGCATACATCCGCGTTGTTCTCTTTATTTAGCTTGGTATGCAAACCATGTAAAGCTATTTTACCTTATTTGCACGAATGATCTTGCCATATACGAACTAAGAAAATTAGAGTAAGGTCGGCAGTTATGAGAGAGAGAGAGAGAGAGAGAGAGAGAGAGAGAGAGAGAGAGAGAGAGAGAGAGAGAGAGAGAGAGAGAGAGAGAGAGAGAGAGAGAGAGAGAGAGAGAGGTTACTTAATCCTCAGGGGCGCGAGAACAGGATTTTCTCGCTACAAATCACGGGGGTCTTAGTGTTTTTGTAGCAAATTATACGCTATGTCCCATTCCCCATCATTTGGCACTTCCTCAAGGTCCTCTTCATGTCTGGCCTAAGAGATGACTTTATTTTCCTTTCATGGTAGGGAAGTTTTTTGCCATTTTTCTTTGTCCTTTTTTCGCATACTTTTTATTATTTTTGTCCCCTTACGGCCATTTTGTACATTGTTTTTATGTTTGTCCCCTAGCGGCTATATTGCACGATTTTTTTTTTCCATTTGCTATCATTTTTGCTCACTTGCAGATTTCCTTTTTATTGCTACCTTGAGGACATTGATCTCTCTCTCTCTCTCTCTCTCTCTCTCTCTCTCTCTCTCTCTCTCTCTCTCTCTCTCTCTCTCTCTCTCTCTCTCTCTATCTCTCTCTCTCTCTCTCTCTCTCTCTCTCTATCTATCTATCTATCTATCTATCTATCTATTTATCTATCTATTTATCTATCTATCTATCTATCTATTTATCTATCTATCTATTTATCTATCTATCTATCTATCTATCTATCTATCTATCTATTTATCTATCTATCTATCTATCTATATATATATATATATATATATATATATATATATATATATATATATATATATATATATATATATATATATATATATATATATATCTTCCATAGCTTTTATCTCCTCTTGAATTTTTTGTCAACTTGTTTATATTTCTTGGAGCCGTCTTCTTCTTCTTCTTCTTCTTCTTCTTCTTCTTCTTCTTCTTCTTATTATTATTATTATTATTATTATTATTTTTATTATTATTATTATTATTATTATTATTATTTTTATTATTATTATTATTATTATTATTATTATTATTATTATTATTATTATTATTGTTATTATTATTATTATTATTATTATTATTATTATTATTATTATTATTATTATTATTATTATTATCGTTATTATTATATTATTATTATTATTATTATTATTATTATTATTATTATTATTATTATTATTATTATTATTATTATTATTATCAGCATCTTTCTGCTTACATTCCTTTTGGATATTTTATATATTCAGTCTTCAATGTCCGGGTGGCGCAAGGAGATGAAGGACGTAACTCAGAGCTTTTTCAACTCCATACAGCAACATATTCAACAGTATATGCTTTAGTACACTGGAGTAAATTTTAATTAAGTATGCCTGTCTACTGGTCCACAGACAAGGTATGGCCATTCTAACGTAGATGACTGGATTAAACACTGAGCTGCCATACTGAATGACCCGAGTTCGAACCTGATTCAGGACTTTGTGAAAAAGAAGTACAATTTTCACAAGTAATATGGCTGATGTGGAGGGGATCGTAGTGGTGTCTGTCGTCTCCTAACCCTGGAGTACTCAGCAGGTATTGCGAATACGCAAATGGAAATGGAAAGTCATATGTTGATCCTACTGTATTGTGACCTTAGGGAACAAAAATAGGCGTACACGTGCTTGTTCTCAAGCTCTTCGACCCCCCCCTCCCCCACAAAATTTTATTTCCGCTTTGATGAGTAAAGAAATAAAATAATGCACCATTTAATATATATTATGTAAACAAAGAATGTGTAAAAAAAAAGTACGTAATGTAAATAGATAAAGTAATATAAATGAATTAATTAGTTAATTAATGTATATATATATATATATATATATATATATATATATATATATATATATATATATATATATATATATATATATATATATATATATATATATATATATATTTATATATATATATATATATATATATATATATATATATATATATATATATATATATATATATATATAAATAAGTAAATAATATAGAAGAGGTAATAGATCAGAAATTACATCAGTGAACTAGGTTATATACTTATGAAGTATACATGTGAGTAAACAAGCAAGCATATAAATAAAGAAATGAATAGATCGATTATTATATAACCCACT
>JAXCGZ010022796.1:75000-87500 GCA_037179515.1 Halocaridina rubra | reverse complement strand
CCCACCACAAACCTCTGATGAAGACATTATTACCTGGCCCCTCCTTCTATCCCTTCATGGCCACACCTACCGCACTCACACATATACCTTGGGTTATTTGCTGATGTCATTTCACTCCATTATTCTTCTTCGCTTTTGTAGCCTTTAGGTAAAGGAGACTACATATCCCTTGGTATTAAGTGTAACTTACACTCACTCAACAACGAAAATGATTGCAAGAATATGGTGTTTCTGCCGTAGCCTCCTATTACATTATATTGTCGGATATACCTGGTAACTGGACGTAATTACGACCACAGGAAATGCATGTCCTGAGAGAACAACACCACAGACAGACTGAACACGGGATTTTGCTTCTAATCTTGGCGTTCATTTTCGTCTGAATTATGAACTTAATATACGTTTATGATCCGTACTTGCTGTCCCTGTGGTTTTCTCAGGTCGTTTCATTACTTGAGCTTAATATAAGACAAAAGAAAATATGAGAGCCAAAGTATAACACAAAATATGTTTCCTGTTTTACTTTTGTTGCCAGTTCATTTGGGCAAATAGATGCATTAGTTTTTCATGTACTTTTTCTAACGAAAGAATGTTCTCAGTCTTTTTGCACTTACATGTTTGGTTAGTATTCTTACTGAATATACGAATATATAAACACATTGTTAGTATACCCATATTTACTTCCTATTTTTCCATGGTAAAAGTCATTATTTCCAGCCTTGATATTCTATGCAGAATAAAACATGATTATATCCTGTGATACGAATCGCATGGTCAATATTTCTGTAAATCCTATTCTGATAAACATCCCGTTGATAAAATTTTAATAATGAAGAAACACTGATAAATATTTATATATGGTACATTAAGTATTTCATAGTGAATAAGAATTTCCAATACGCTTCTAAACAATGTGCACCATCGGAAAACTTTGATGGTGAAGAGACTGAAATTAGTTCACCTGAAGTTACGAAAAAGATTACACATCGCTGTTCATTTTTATTTGATGACTAATACTTCGAAGGACCATTACTCTTGTATTCTTGCGCAAGAGATTTCTGGGTCGCACTAAACAGTTTTAGGTGTGTTAGAGTTCCATAATGGAAAAATAATTATTGAACATTTTCACAAACTGTATAATTTTCTGAAAGTTACCTGTGGCTAAGGATCATTTCTGAAATCTGTAAATTTTTACCAGACAGATTTCTGGATCGCGCTAAACATTTCTCCTTCGTGACTTAGAGTTCCAGAGAGGATCCCATTTTGAACATTCACAAACAGAATCATTTTCTGAAAGTTATCAGTGGCTAATTGTAGATACGAATACATATGAATATACGTAAGACATATGTAAATATGAGTAAAAAAGATTGTTCCTTATAAGGATAAGTATTCAAGAGTAGAGTGAGCTCTAATTGTGGTCAGAAGACCTTCCCCTAAGGACCATAGGAGGTCTTTTAGCCTTTGGTTCTATCCTCCTGTAATAAACTAGTTTACCTCTCTCTCTCTCTCTCTCTCTCTCTCTCTTAGCCCTCTTTTTCTCACCTGCCGAGACTCCCTGATTGGTTCTTCTGGCTGCTTAATGAACTTACCTCCGCAGAGATAATAATAGAGATGTCATAAAAACACCTCATTTTAAAATACTGAAGGAGAATAAGTTTTTATTCCTACTCAGACTCCTCTGTTTAGCTAATGGCTTGTTCTTTTCCAAGGTTATTACATAGTGAAAAGATTTCCACTCCTCTGGATGAGGGATGACTTCGCTGGAGACTTCGGTCAGAGTTACTTGTTCTTTCATCAATAACAAAGTTACGGAAACTCAGAACAGAACCTTAGAGAATGCGTTCTTTGCCTGTCCATTCATAATAATTGTACACGTATTTCTGGTACTGAAGGCGTAGCGTTTTCCTTTTTTCTGACTTCAAGAAACAAATATCCTTGTAGATTATAGTATATCTTCCATCTCCTATTTTCTTTGTCTGTCTTTTATCTCCATCCTTCTATCCGAAGATCTGCTGCCTTTGATGATAGCGTTCTAGCAATGATTAGCTCGAGCTGGCTAATATTGTTGACGTGTTGATTGCCATGTTCGGTTGAGAATCTGTAATTATGATTGTGTTATTACTGATAATCATGTGTTGATAGATTATATGTTTGTATGTTTGATGAGTGTGATAAGGCTTATTACGACCCAAATTCTCTAACCCCTCTACTTATCCTTTTTGAAAAAAAAGGGTATCTCTAAGGAGAGAAAGCGGACGTCCTCAAGGCCATTGATTTTGTTATCATGATTAGTAATGTATATATATATATATATATATATATATATATATATATATATATATATATATATATATATATATATATTAGAGAGAGAGAGAGAGAGAGAGAGAGAGAGAGAGAGAGAGAGAGAGAGGCAGTAGTAAAATCCAAACTTTGAAAATACTGCTCTATCAGTGAGCCCACGCAACTTAAAGTGATATCTATGATCCTGCTTAGAAGCCAGGTGCACAGGTTTTTTACCCTTTCCTTTAGAGCCAGTACGAGTAAATCCACTGAAGTTTCTAGTGCACATTTTGTAATAATAATAATAATAATAATAATAATAATAATAATAATAATAATAATAATAATAATAATAATAATAATTATTATTATTATTATTATTATTATTATTATTATTAGTAGTAGTAGTAGTAGTAGTAGTAGTAGTAGTAGTAGTAGTAGTAGTAGTAGTAGTAGTAGTAGTAGTAGTAGAAGAAGTAGTAGTGGCAGTAGTAGTAGTAGCAGTAGCAAACATAAAGACATTTGAGAATGAGATGAGAATGTTTTCTCCCAATTGAAGATGTGGAACATCATAATAGTATCTTAGGCATAGTTTTCCTCTTTTTAATGGTAATCTTAAAGCTGAAAATTGTTTAAATAAGATCAAAATAATCTCATCCTTCCCTTGTACTACAAACTTGAGAATTTTTAAATGAGTCATGATATTAAGGAACATCAAAACCTGCATCTTTTTTACACCTGGGGGATAGAATAATTGTTTTCCTTTATGAAGAAAGTAGGTCTAGAAGTGTCCACAAACCTACTCGCTCATTTGTGGTTATCAACCACTTCACAATATTGTTGTTTCATTAACTTATTCCTCAAAATAGCGTCAGTCAAGTACATAAATCAAGAAAAATTTAAATATATTTTGAAACTGCTGAACAAATCCTTTGAAAGAGAAATGAGAAAAAATAAGCTACCACACAGGCATGTATACAAAGGCAGTAGAAAGAGTTATTACTAGGGATATATTCAAGCTCCCGTTCTTCAGTACTTATTTTTGAACTGTTGGTGGGTGTTATCCTCTTCGCTTAAGAAGTTGACAGTTTCAAGGACAGCTATCTGACTACCATGTACTCAAATTTTGCGATGCACGGGGAGAATCCTTGGAAAATTGGAATCCTTTTTCATCAATGCAGTTCATCTTGCATTTTCCCCTAACATTGCTCGTTCTCCATCTGTGGCAAAAGAGACGAGTTATATTTCGTTGAACATCAGCATTTATTAAGGCTCTATGAAACGCATTTTAAGTGTCAACACCACATGTTTTTTTCTTTTTTAATACCACTAAGTTCAACATATCTTTTTGCGCAGTTACATCTAAAGCAGTTTATCAGATAATACATCCAGTTGTGAATTATTTTGCATATCAGCAGCTATTCCAAGGCTGAAAACAAAGGAATTCTTCAAATCATATTCAACTGTGGTTACAACATCAATGTTTATCTAGGAGATACGTCTCTCTCTGTGGTGTGGTGCAAATTTGGTGTTTGTGCTGTTGTAATCTAAGGTTTTGTGTTCATTACATCTATCATTGCAGTAACTTCGGCTGCTTTCTTCTTAATAAATTCGCTATCAAAATATGAATATGTAGCACGAACTATATTCCATGACATAACAAAATTAGCTGTTGTCGTTGTATCGGCCTCCATACTGAACGTTGTCAACAGTGTCTGCTAGGCTGTAAAGTTCACTTGTGTTTGCGTAATTCTGATTTAGGTGGACGAGCAGACGAAAAATTTTGTTGTTGTATTATAATGACTGTTCAGGTTGCTGACTTTGTAATGGATGATTAACACATTACAGACAATACACAAAGTTCACCTCCTTTAACAGAGAATTAAAAAATTTCCGCTCTAGTTTAAAACGTCTGTTTTCATCACCACATTTTTTTATTTTAAAAACTGATAATGACATCTATCCCCACAACATTTTCACAGACACGTGTAGACAAAAGTTGCTGTGTACAACTAAATCTACGTGGTCTTTTTTCTTACACTGATGTAAATGACATGACGTCGGGCCTGGACTCATTAAGCATCCAAATCCTTAATCCTCTTAAACCATTTACTTGTTTGATCCAGCCTCCAACATTGCCTCACTCAAAGCTAGCGTAATATTTAGGTATAAATTCCTAAATATTTTACCAATCCTTTTATTTGTTTGATCCTGCCTTCAGCATTGCCTCACCCTAAGCTTGCATAATATTTGGGTATAAATTCCTAAATATTTCACCACTCATAAACATTAATCATATGTTGGTTCAGGAGGGTCTTAGTTCATATTTGTTGAAATTTTGTCTTAATTTTTTTCCCCAAATTTTCCCTTATATTTTTTTAACTACTATGAAAATATATTCAGTCACTATGCTTTTGCAAAGAGGAAATTGAATTCCAGTAGGACAATTACCCTTAACGACAATCGACCCATAGGACAGCTGCCCCTAGAAAGTGTGCCCCTTAGGACAACTACCTCTAGGATAGTTACCCCTAACCTAAAATAACATACCAACCTGACCTAACCCAACCAAGTGAGAGATGCATACAGTTTATATTGAACTTTTTATTCATTACTTTTTAAATTATATGGTGTATTCACTTTAATATAATCATTGGGCGATTTTTAGCTTTTGTATTAAGACGTTAGGGGGCTGTTGTCCTTGTCATATGGGGTAATTGTTCGTACCCCCCCCCCTGCTGTATATCCTATAGATTTCAAATATTGCTAACTTTTCTTATGTATTTTTTCATTGAGGCATTTTTAGTTCTAGACTGTTCTTCATAAAGACATTACTCACGCCTTGGCCGACCATTCTCCGCTTCAGTTTTCTTCTGCCTTCTCTTCACAACTTTCATCCTCAACTCGTAATCAGTCTCGTGTCACTCTTCGACTCATCTCCGATTTAGAGAGAGAATCTGAGTGGCATTAATGCATCCAAAACATAGTTTCTGGCTATCTCATTATCTTTTTCTCCACCTGATAGCCCTATTGTCGTCGAAACTAACGAAATTTACCCTCTTAATTCTGTTTACATATTAGGCATTCATATAGCCATTGGCCCGATTTCTTAAACAGTGTTAACCTAGGATACCATATTGTTAGTTAGCTAGACACACAAATGGATTTCATAAACGCATTTGACGCGGTTCTGTGTATGGCTAGGATCCATTGCGGGATCCTAGCCATACACAGAACCGCGTCAGATGCGTACTTACGAAATCCAGTTTGTGATGTGTAGCTAACTAACAATATAGTATCCTAGGTTTACACTGTTTACGAAATCGGGCCATTATCTTGTCTTGGAGGAGTCACACACTCCAAATTTCCAAAAGTGACATCTAAAAATGGGAGGTGTGTTTCGTTCTCGTCAAGACTTTTTACTCTTTTCAGTAACTTAAATATTTAAAGGTCTTATCCGTTCCTGCTTAGAATACTACTCTCATATTTAGGATGCTTCTTTACATTCATCTCCTTGATTAGGTTGAATCTAAGGCAATCAGCTCATAAAAGTCCCTTCTCTTACTTCTGATCTAAATTCTCTTTCTCATCGCAGTAAGGTATCATCCCTTTCTCTTTTCTTGCCTGTCCCGGTGTCACACTTAAAAAATATTATATATATATATATATATATATATATATATATATATATATATATATATATATATATATATATATATATATATATATATATATATATATATATATATATTAGATGAAAAGGTTATTGAAACGATAAAAGCTTATCCGAATAATGTCATATATTCATATAAAACATAGTAATATATATCACATTGAGCATTCTCTGCTGCCATAAAAAATAAAAATAATTAATATTACCATTATTATTATTGTTACCACCATCATCATATATAATGCAACCTGTGAAGTCACAATGCGATGAAGGTAACAGAAAAAATAAAAATTAGTAATTTTAGTGACTAGTTAGTTGGGCGAGAGAAGGAAAAGAGAGAGAAAATGAAGAAATAAGTGATGGCAGAAAGGTAAAGGAAAATAAATTATATATTTTTTTTATTCATGGCAATTCAGAAATGAAAATGCAATGGCTAAGCGAATTTTATATCCAAATAAAGGTATTCAGTTACTAAATAAAAGTTGATAAGCTGACTCAATTTTGCTGATGAAAGAAATGTGGAGACAAAATAAAAATAAACTTGGTTTATTTCTGAAAACATATTTTAAGGGACATCAGTATACATATTTGATTGAATTAAGTGAAAAGTAGCCATTAAAACACGTCGTCGAATGGATACATTTTGTGTTAATATCGTGTCAGCATTTGACTTGTACCATGAGCCATAAATTAATTTATATTTCAGTTTTATTCTCTAACATGCAACCATCGGTTTGCATTTATCATATTTTAATTTCTTCATTAAATATTTTTAAATAAAGATTCTTGCTTGATGGCAGATAAAATAAAATATATAATGATTGATAGTATTGCCTGAATCCAATTTAAAAAGCAAAATTAGAATTGGGTATTTTATCATCACCTGCAATGAAACGAAAAGGTAAAATATCAGACTATGATGCAACCATTAGAGAAATTAGATATCACATCTGAACACACTGAAGACTAGTCTTCAGGCAATACTATCGATCATTATATATTTTATTTATATCCAGCGAGCAAGATAAGAATCTTTATTTAAGGAAAACTAACTGAAACTAAAGAAATATATTGTGATAATATTTTAGAATTTTTTTTCCTGGAGGGAAAAATGAATTATCTTTACAAAATTATCAAATGAGCATATAGAAATTAACGAAAAGACCTCGTGAAGTGAAAATAAGAAAATATATATTGGTAATTTTATCGGTGTTTCAGAGGGGAAGAAAAAAAAAACATGAGCCTTTTTTATAATTTTTCTATCAAACTTAAGTTCAAAAAGATACTGTATGATACACCAAGGTTCTTGTTTGCGTAAAAGAGAAATCCATACCAAAAAGACGAGTAGACTTTCTTATGTAAAACAATGAATTATAGAACAAATCTAAATACAGATATAAAATACAAAGAGAATATCGCTTTTTATTCCATGTTCTGATCATATCCATTTTATAAAGTACAATATGACAGAATTTATATTGTGAGCTTAACTACATTATTCTCTTAGAGGCGTGCAAATGATATGTTGCGCAAAATAACAAAGGCAAAAAAAAAAAAATTTTGTGTTCTGTATATGATGTTCGAAATCATTCGCAATTTCTAAACGTAATATAAAAAGGCCACATTGAGTAGAAACTATAAAAGAAAAATATTTTGATAAAAATTATATTTAATACAGCATCTATTGTTCACCACGAGATAAATAAAAATATTTTTTTTCATTAATAGGATAATTAAAAATAATTTTAATTCACTGCAGTACCCAGTGTTTAGAAACCTTCAATGTAAAAAAATAAAAAAATAACTGTTCGATCCAAATTTTTTTTTTAATATATTTGAAGCAAATTTAGTTTGGTTAATAGTGAAAAAAATATACGGCTTCTAGAGGAAATATATTTCTCCTTATTTTGAAATGGAATATATATATATATATATATATATATATATATATATATATATATATATATATATATATATATATATATATATATATATATATATATATATATATATATATATATATATATATATATATATATATATATATATATATATATATATATATATATATATATATATATATATAGTGTGTGTGTGTGTGTGTGTGTGTCAAATTATTGATTTAGATATAAAGCAAATTCTTCTTTTATAAAATTTCCGGAAGTAAAAAAGTTTTTTTTTTCTTATTAGAAGTACAGTATTGGAGAGCAGTTTGTCCCTTTAAGTAAATAATAAGTCCTTATGGACTTCACTTTTCTGCATTGTAAACAAAAAAAATTATATTTTAATTCTAATCTATCGTAGGTACTTCCTGGGTACTTAAAAACCAAACACATGAGAAGCAGTGAGTGAAAGATTAATGTTAGAAGTTCAGATTTTTGCCACTTCCATTTACTATATTATAACTCTTACAGCAAGACATTCTTTATATCAGGAAATATTGTTTAGAGGTACCTCTTATACTGAATAAGCCTGTGTGAATTTCCTATAAGAGAGGTCTTTTTCATGCAACTTTCCACTCAACTAGATCTTCATTATTCTTGCTTCTAAGCTCCAGTAGCACTACCGTTTTATTATTAGCCTAGCACATCTAATGCCACGATGATATGTACCTCACTACCCACTGCACACAACAGGGCAACTGTACACACTGATGGGTTTAAGGAACTCTGTGACTATTCTCACTCACTGAAGTGCTTTTGCATCTTAATTCGTTACAGAGTGTACAGAACACTTGAGAAGTGCAGCAGAGTTTGTGTTCATGATATACACGTTCTATTGTACACTACTAGAATGGCTAATCAGTTTGCTATGTTTGGTTCAATTATTCCTAGAAGATATTTACAAATTTCAAATTTTAAATTTGCTTTGATTTACCAGTTTTTCTTAATATGCAATGGAGGATATATATATATATATATATATATATATATATATATATATATATATATATATATATATATATATATATATATATATATATATATATATATATATATATATATATATATATATATATGACTAGAATTCATTTCAATGGAGTAGTATAAATTTTCACTCAATGCATATGGAATATTACAGTATGCACAAATGCTTTATAATCAGCAACATGAATTCCTTACTTTAAATGTCACTTCACCTCGTTAGCATTTATAACTTCGTTTTTCACTTTTTGTTATAAAGTTCATTACGGTTTCTGATAGAGATCTTATCATACATTTGCCATAAAATGGAATCTTGTTCCTGCACTCTTAACTTCATGGTATTTTTCTCAAAAGTAGAACTACGAGTGTTTTATCACAGAAATAGAATTTCTTTACTCTGAGATCAGTTGTGGAAGTTAATGTGAGATGACATAAACAAGTGTTCTTAGATTTTTCTAATATTCTCTACCAACACCATTTTTTTTTTAAAGTTCTTTCGAAAATATGCGAACGTGAATCACCAAGTCTTATTTATATGACCCTGAATAAAAACACCCTGACTTTCTTATCAAATGCTTTACAACCAGTCTGGAAAGATATCCTTCATTTGTCTTTAGGAGATATTGAAAATTAACTGTTATACATATTTCATCGGAATTCTTTTGATTAGAAAATAGAAAGCAGCTTACAGCACAGGTGATAATAACATTCATATGGTGCATACAGGCAGTATAAGGTGCAAAAGTGTGTTTATTTCTCGAGAAGAACTGTAAGTCTAAATCTACGACAAGTTTTCATAGAGAGGTTGGGTCTCTGGAGGGAGTCGGGGACGGTGGCCAACCTGCCGTCTGTGACTGCCAACTTCCCCCTATCCTGACGGGTGCTCTGTTGTATTGCTGTTGTTCGCATTCAACAGAAAAATACCTTCGAAACCTGTCTGTACGGGAGGGCAAAGGCGGAAGCCCACGTTCTTGCGGCGTTGGAGGCCATCCCCTTCGCATCCCTCCAACATAATAGATGCTTTCGTAGTCTGAGGAACTGCGAGGTGAAGGAGGAGGAGGAGGAGGAGCACTCGAACAGTAGTACCAAGATCTTGAAGGCAAAGTACTGGGCGTGTCATTGTCACTGGCACCCAGAAGCATGCCTTGAGAGGCTAAAGGCTCTTCTTCACTATCGGTGTCAACGAGAGTGGGAGTACCTCTCCTTCCTCTACTGCCTCCTCCCCTGTTATGGGGAAGGCACAAAAGGGCTCTTCCATCCTGGCCCATTGCGTCACTTGTGCTATAGCTACACATCTCACTTCCTAGAGAGAGAGAATATAAAGGAAATGTCTCTAACCATTCATAAACTTGGGTATAATGTGCAATTTCTCTGCACTGGAGCAACCAAACTCTTGCTTAATAAACCCCTTAGAACTACAAATGATGAGAGAATCTTACTTAATTATTTTTACGTTTTCAGAATATCTAATTTGTTGTAACTATGTTCTATGAAAGTACTGAGGTTCAGCTTCTCATTTTCTGTCTAAGCAGGATAGATATAATTAAAAGTATGTCACATACACACAATTGCCTAGCCACTTTGATGGTTAGCAAAGAGAGCGATCTGAGGGAGAGAAAAAAAAACGAATAACTCAAATCTTCCAATAGAAGTTTATTAGTTGATCAAAAACGAACAAATTCCTCATATCAAAATTTTCTTAAAATAACAAAGCCATGACCTACCTGAAAAAATGCTTTGGTACAGGTGCTCTGAGGGAGGATGACTACGGGTCTCAGGGGTGGTGTACAAATGAACACCCATTGTCATGCCCATCACCTCCTCACTATCTATGGGCACAGGCTTAAATCTAGGGCGGGTTCTTGAGGGTACTATAGAGGGCGCCGAAGGAAGATCATCGTATATGATGGCAACACTACGTTCTGTGCAGCCCTTTGGGGCTCGGCCTCGACCCCTTAGTCTGAAAATGAAAGGCAAAAACAGTCATTAATAAATTGTCTATATATATATATATATATATATATATATATATATATATATATATATATATATATATATATATATATATATATATATTTATATATATTCACTCACTTTTTGAAGCATAACACCTGCATGACGGGCATATTTGTTCTATTTAAATTACAAACTGGAGAAGTAACTTCTAATAATGTACCCAAAGATTTAATGGTAATCCACATGGCCATACTAAACTGATACACTCAGCACGGAAAGGATGCCACCTTTATATTTTTCCCCAAGAGAATATGTCAAGAACTAAGGCTGAAATTAAGCTGCATCCCTTTTACAGGAATATCTGACTTAAACATTACTAAAGCTAAACCAGAGATACATAGAAAGAAGCACTAACAAAGAATCCTTTCATGATGAAAGGTATTGTTTTGGATATAAAATTATAGCTTCCATTTCAGTCTATGGTAGGACACTGAGCAATGAATGTGGAAACAGCCAGTGGCTACCAATTAAGTGCGACCGACATATAAAATTAAGTACTGTATGGCCCATATTCCCCCTTAAGGGGGGTTTACACGGTCAAACGGTTCGTTGAACACGGTTTATCAGACAAGTGTTTGAAGTGATGTTCGAACGTGTGAACGGGATATTTGGTTGTCGAACACGTTCCGTGTTCGACAACCAAATACCCCGTTCACACGTTCGAACATCACTTCAAACAACTGTCTGTCGAACCGCATTTGACGAACCGTTTGACCGTGTAAACCCCCCTTTATAAGGGGTGTGACCGAGGCAAAGAAAAATGCCCTGACTCTTGGTGGGAAGAAAATACAGAAGAAGGGATTCTCAGTCCCCTCGCTCATCCCCATTTAGTAAACACGCAGGTAAACACAAAGGAATCATTCTTGCCCCCCTCCCTCAGGGGGTAACATTTTAAAATACATATACCTTTCATATTTGTTCACACTGACGAAGAGCACTTTCCGAGATACCTAAATATACATAACAATCAATTGTTTGGATTCGGTTTTACGTCACAAACTCCCTTTTCTACTAAGGGCTAAGACGGTTGCCTTCTTATGAAGGACTTGGTTTGGCAGATGTAATCGTTACCCTGAGTGTATGCCCTTACTAACCTCAGTCCGTGACGGGGCGCGAACCCTCGACCTGCCGCCTCACAGTCGCGGACGCTACCATTTTGCCAAGGAGACTACTATACATAACAATGATCAAATGTCTCTATAAATATATTTATTTATATATATTATTCCCTTCATTTGATATCATTAACAAATGAAAGCAGACAAATGCTTCCAAGCTCCTCTGATTTTATTTATTTATTATTTGTTCATATTTATTCTACATTTTGCCGTTTGAACTGTATCAGAAAACATATAGTTTATACAATCTTATGCAATTAAAATTTTCTAGCAGTTCGGTATTATCAACCATCCGTCTAAAATCTAAATAACTAGTTTTCACACACACACACACATACACACATTTTAAAGTAAACACTGAAGACGAAATATACTAATACATTTACTTTAACCTAATCTCAATTCTGTATCACACACACACACACACACACACACACACACACACACACATATATATATATATATATATATATATATATATAT